>CAKOAT010052488.1:286281-405894 GCA_932364175.1 Eruca vesicaria subsp. sativa
CAAGCAGGGGGTTGCTCCGCTCGGGTGCTCTGCGATGGAAAACTCTGGTTTTTGCATTCTTTCTTCCATATGCTCCTTCTGGTGCATTCCAACTCGTTCTATACCTGAAATAACTCAAAACACACTAAGTATACTCCAGGAAAACACAAAAGTGATATGCAAAGTATGTGTGTAATATGTCAAAAACACAACATATCAGTTCCGCAGGTCGACATCGTAAGTTCCATCGATCGACAGGGTATCACTAGTATCGATCGATTGGATTGATTGCTCATCAATCAACATCGGATCTCCGGAGTTAGTGCTTTCAGTATCAACGGCCGATGCAAGTTCGGATGAGAGTTGTATTTGGACGATAAGTGATGAATCTGTGGAGTACACATTTTCAGTCGGTATGAAATCATTGATAGGGACTTCTTCACCTACTCTGATCCGAGAAAGATGATCTGCGACACCATTGTCTACTCCTCTCTTATCTTTTATTTCCATATCAAATTCCTGGAGAAGGAGTATCCATCGAATAAGTCGTGGTTTCTCATCTTTCTTTTGCATAAGATATTTAATAGCTGCATGATCGGTGTGAACAATGACCTTTGAGCCTACTAGATAGTTACGGAATTTTTCGAAAGCGTATACTACTGCAAGTAGTTCTTTCTCAGTTGTTCCATAGTTTCTCTGAGCTTCGTCCAGAGTTCGACTGGCGATAACATGTAGCCTATTATCTTTTCGTTGCCCTAAAACCGCTCCAACAGCGAAATCACTCGCATCGCACATTATTTCGAATGGGAGGTTCCAGTCAGGTGCTTGTACGACGGGGGCAGTTATCAGTGCTTTCTTGATCTTTTCAAATGCTTGTTGGCATTCTTGTGTAAAACCAAATTTAGTGTCCTTGCAAAGGAGGATAGTCAGGGGTCTGGCTATTTTGCTAAAATCCTCTATTAATCTCCTATAAAATCCAGCATGTCCTAGAAAGCTCATGATGTCCCTTATGTTAGTCGGGGGTGGTAGACTTGTCATCACTTATATCTTCGCTCTGTCTACTTCAATTCCGGCTGCGGACACTTTGTGTCGGAGTATGATTCTGTCATTAACCATAAAATGGCATTTTTTCCAGTTTAGGACTAGATTATTTTCCTCACATCTCTCCAAGACCTTGCATAGGTTGCCGAGACAATTTTAAAACTCGATCCATAAACTGAGAAATCATCCATGAATACTTCCATGAAGTTTTCTATCATATCAGTGAATATTGACATCATGCAGCGTTGGAAGGTAGCTGGCGCATTACACAGACCAAATGGCATCCTTCAATATGCAAAGGTTCCTGTCGGGGTCAAAATCGGTACGACGGAATCAACGGCCGAAACTCCCCGCAGAAATATAAAAGGAATCGTTTTATAAAACCCAAAGAATCGTTTTATAAAACTCGAGGATCTTTTTATAAAACTCGAGGATCGTTTTATGAAACTCGAGAATCGTTTTATAAAACTCGAGGATCGTTTTATAAAACTCAAGAATCGTTTTATAAATCTCGAAGAATCGTTTTATAAAACTCGAGAATCGTTTTATAAAACTCGAAGAATCGTTTTATAAAACTCAAGAATCGTTTTATAAAACTCGAGGATCATTTTATAAAACTCGAGAAGCCGTTTTATAAAACCCGAAGATTGTTTTATAAAACTCGAGGATCGTTTTATAAAACTCGAGAAGCCATTTTATGAAAACTCGAAGATCATTTTATAAAACTCGAGAAGCCGTTTTATAAAACTCGAAGATCGTTTTATAAAACTCGAGAAGCCGTTTTATAAAACTCGAAGATCGTTTTATAAAAATTGAGAAGCCGTTTTATAAAACTCAAAAATCATTTTATAAAACTCAAATATAATTTTTATAAAACTCGAGAATCATTTTATAAAACTCGAAGATCGTTTTATAAAACACGAAGATCGTTTTATAAAACTCGAGAATCGTTTTACGAAACCGCAAAAAACCGAAAAATCCGTTAAACGTGAACTAGTCGCAACTAGTTCGCCCACCGGTGAACTAAGCAAAGCTGGCTTAGTTCGCCGATGGGCGAACTACGAGACCCTTGACTAGTTCGCCCACCGGCGAACTAAGCCAGCCGACTTAGTTCACCGTTAGGCGAACTAGAGACTTCCCGGACATCCCGCGCCTCGTTCTCCCGCATCCCCGATTCGAAACTTACGTCCTTCGACACGGTCGCATTCCGAACCACAGCCGAAATGTCTCCCGTTTCGTCTCGATCCGTACTATCGTTCGAGTTTTAGGATAAAAACCGTAAAAATTTGTTTTCTCAAAAAGAACTCGAGGAAATCGTATAAAACGGCAACGGTTAAACGAAACACCGAATATTGCCTAAACTATACGATTTATTCGAGATTTTTGTAAAAAATCGTACAAAATGCGTTTTTAATAAAACCCCGAGTAAATCGTAGAAAACGGCAACGATTAATCGAAACATCAAACATTTCTTAGCTTTACGATTAACTCGAGAAACTTATCTAAAACAGCATCGTATCAGGAAACGATCTCGTCTAAAGTCGTAAAACGGATTTATCGCAAAACGGCTCGGAAAGTCATAAAACGCGATAAAAGCCACTCGCGACTTTAAACGAAGTCCAACCCAAAGATACGACGACGTTTTGGCGATTTACTCGCAGAAAGAAGATAAATGTCAAAATTGAAGATAAATGTCAAGTTTGAGGATAAATAGAAGATTTCCGCGGGAAAAAAGGAAAGATCGAGATAAATGGAAGATTCTCATTAAACTCAAATCTGGGCGAAATGGAAAGACTAAACCGCCTAGGAAGGGAGTATATAAGCAAGAGGCATAGGGCAAAAGGGGGACGAAATCCAGAGCTCTCATCTGAGACTTTCACAACTTTTCTAGACTTAGAATTTTCCGCACTTAGAAACTTAGGCTTTTTCTCGACAAGTTCGGTTTCTATGACTGGCGCTCAATCACTAGACGAACTCGCCCAGGCAGTTAGATCTCTTGTCCAGCTCAATCAACTGAACTACGTTCGACTTGATCCTCGAAAGGGGTACGTAGGCAGCCTTTCATAAGGTTCAGTCCGAAATCATTCAAATCATTTTTCTTATCTTTTTCCGTCTTTTGTTATCGAGCTGCGACTCGATTAGGTTCAAGGTTTTTATGTTGATAACTTGCTGACGGCCCTGTGGCCAAAGCCTTTGTAAACCCTTGTAACGATCGCAACGCTTTTACGCGAAATCGAAATAAGATCTACTTTTTCTTTAAATTCATTTTATCACGTTTTTCGTATTTTTCCGCATTTATTTGGTTACTTGTCGTTGGCTTTCGCAGAGATCCTGTTCCTCTGGAAAATTAGGGTTTTCCTAAGTTTTCTTATTTAACGGAAATCGACAAGTGTGAATTTCGGTTCCCACAGTTTGGCGCTAGAAGGAGGGGGGGTCGGATTACTCTTACTCATAGCCGCAAAACGCTTGACCAAAACGATGTCTCGATGTATGAAAGACAAAGTCACAACTCGCAAAAAGACGCTGGTAAAACAACTCCAGCAGCGACTGCTCCTACAGCCAACGCTCACGCAAACGCTGTAGTACTCAACAAAATCGAAAACCTAATCGCGACTCTTCGCCATGGGAAGAGCAACAAAACAAGCTCACGATTTCTATCCCAGATCACTAAGGGCAACGATAAAATCTATCAAACCCCATAGTATTTTTCTTATTTCCGAGTTGGACAAATCTCACGCATTAAGCAAAAGAAGTTTTTCAAGAACCTTTCGGAAAAATAAAACTTTCTCTCCCAGAAACCGCGGAACAAACCATAACTTACTCGCGAAATAAATCCAAGGATACTCGCGGAAAACCCTAGGCTGTTCGCGGAAAAATCCTTAGGTAACTCGCGGAAAAACCGTAGGTTATTCACGGAAAAACCCTAGGTTACTCGCGGAGAAAGCCCTAGGTTACTCGCGGAAAAACCCTAGGTTATTAGCGACAAAACCCTAGGTTACTCGCGGAAGAACCGTAGGCTACACGAAGAATCGGGCAATACTGTCCAGCCGAAAAGACGGTGAGTTGGCCAAGCAACCTAGCTTACCATCTTGGCGAGCTGACCGGCTTTCCACCTCGTCCCAGAGGCAATGAATTTTCCCCGAGGGTCCGCACAATCAAACTCATAGCTATGGTGAGCCGGACCGTACTCTAAACAGTAATCGCACTGCTTTTCGTTTCGTCTCAATCAAAGTTTTCGTTGAGGTTTTACAACGAAAACAAGATAGCTTGATGAATCGGGACCCTGCTCGCAGACTCACCATCAGGCAAGTTGGACAAGCTCGACGGATCGAAACATCTCCATCTCGAATCTTGATCGAGTCGCTTTTCGTTTCGTCTCAATCGGATTTTCCGTTGAGATTTTATGACGAAAACAAGTCAACCCGACGAATCGAGATCACCCGCGCCAAGCGTCTTAGCTCGCCGAACGTAGAGCTAGCTAGCTCGCCATACAGCGAGCTGAACCAAGCGCCTGGCTCGTGCAAGAGACGCTGACTTCACCCCAAGGGTTCTTACCATCCAGATCGCCACACGGCGAGCTGAAAGGGTTCACCAGACTTGCCCTACGTCGAGCTGAACCAATCCTCGAGTTTCTCTCTCGAGTCTTAATCGAGCTGATTCTCGTTTCGTCTCAATCGGAATTTCCATCGGGATTTTACGACAAAACCGCAAAGACTTGTTTCTTCGTATGAGTACGAATCAATCGTCTAAAACAGCAACGGTTGAGTTAACACCAGAGTTGCCTAAACTATAAAAGAAACCTGAACTCTCTAGACCCAATCCGGTTTTACGAAACTTTGCCACGCTAAGTCGAAAACATCCAATCATAAACCCGTTATTGATTTTTTCGATATACAAAGCGCACCTAGTTCAATCATAAACGGCAACGCAATACGAAGAAACAAGAACATGAGCTCCTATGGTTAAGCCTTCTCCCCGCTCTGATACTCTTGCCGGTAATTCGTCGAAGATCGGTAAGTCAAAAGACGAAGAACGAAGAATAGACGATCCCAAATCATCGATGAAACTAAGGTATGTCCGATGTGAAAATTTTATTAGACTTCTAATTTCTCGTAGGTAAGAAACGAAAACGTCTTGTAAACTGCCGTGAAACCTAGAGAACTTAGAATTTAGAGGATAGTCTAGCATGCTAAGTCGTAAGCAATTTTTGTCTATCTCGATTTGTTGTTCTCTAACCATTCATGCATAACTCGCAAACCGATCCATTCTCTCGTACAACCGAGAAACGATCGCTACGCATTCGAACGTACTCATTTCCTAAAAGAAAGAAGGAGCTAGAGACGCTGACGTCGTCTTAAAACCGACTCGCTCCTAGAAATTTTCGTAAACCAGACATACTCCAAATCATCGCCAATCTACCACGGTCTTTAACCAACCCGGATTATCGATCATCCGAATCCTTCAAAGGAAACTCGTCTTTTTTCTTTTCGTCGAATATTTTCCCTTGCGTCGAGAAAACGCTGTCTATAAATCAAACTCTCGCCAAAACAAGCAGAAAAATATTCGGACAATGCGACGCCTCGTCAAAATCATCCCAAAAGCGAACGACAATCTAAGAACCGTCTAAACGCTAAAGACTGATCCAAACGTCTGGGAAATAATCTCGAGGAATATACAGAATCTCTCGGCGCAATCATGCGGTTAGAAAATCTCTGCGAAATTTCAGAGTAAAACTCGATGATTTGCCGAAGTCATAAAGATCTTCTCGAACTTGATAAAAGAAGTATAAGAATCGACAAATTATACGAGAAATCTTTAGGCATCGAAGCACTGATCTCGTTTTCTGTCAAACCAAGTGAGTCACGGAATAATGTCAAGAACATTTGCAGCGAAAGAAAAATCGAGAACACAAAGCAGCAATAGAGAACACGTCCTCCGTTCTTGCTGACTGATCCTATTGCTGATCATGTGATTCATTCTCTCCGAGAAACCCGCTAAAACATTTTGCGACTAGATCTCGGTGAAATAACTTTTGGTAAAACTCCGCGAGTGACTCCGAAAAAACCATCACCGAAAAATCAAAAACTAAGCAGAAAGGTTTCTCAAAAAATCTGCGGAAACATTGTTAACCCAATGCGTCGTGCCGATTTACTAAATTCATCGCCCGTTGCTTACGCGAGAAATCCTTCGTATAGTCAGGATCATGTCATAAAGAAGTAACTTTCAAAGTAAACGTAACAGGTTTTGCGAAAAGTACTTTCCTTATAGCGAAAACCAAGCTATACGATCCGGCACTGAGCGACCAATCTAAACTTTGCCTCCTCGCGACACGATCTGAGAGATCTCACTCTTTAGCCCATCGGTTCACGAGCATCCGCTCTCATTCCTCCCGTTTACATCCGAGAATGAGACCGCCCCGCAAACAAATCCGCACGAGCTTCTTAGACTCTGTCTCCCTCGAGTAAAAAAAAAAAAACAACTTCCATACAAAGGAAATTTTATACGAAACTTTCATCGTATAAATCAAACTTACAACGGAAAAACGTTTTCAATAACCACGGGAATACTTGGCATATCAAGCTCGACAAACGCTACTTGGCTATTGTCCGATCGCGCTTCACTTCAATGCCAAGTTTACAAACCGACTCGACCTTTTCGATAGCACGAAAGTTTCGTGGTCTAATCCTCTACCAAATACGACCTTGGCTGTGCGGCTGAACACGACCTTCACGCTAGGCCAATACGTTCAACGGATAATGCAAACTTATCAAAAATCGGCTAAGTTCTAAATTCTCGCGATTCACTCTATTCCCGAAGCAAGTTGCCTACAAAATCCGACGTATAAGAAAACACTCGTACCAGAGCTCCTAAAGCCGTACGAATCTCGGAAGGTCAACACTTCACAAAGCACCGTAACGAAAAACGTTTCGTTCGGGGAAACAACTTACGCGACCTCTCGGTCCTAATTGCTCTAGCACAAATCATAAAACTACCTAACATCCAAACAGGAATGTAAGTTTTAATTTCGAATATCCGCAAACGAACCAAAGTGTTCCTGCAAAGCAGGGTTAAAACAAAACCCTCGCAACACCGCGCAACATCTTCGAGCCCGCAAACGTTCCGAACACGAAACGCAGCATATAAAATAAAAACCACTTTCGGCACTGCGAGACGTCGCAGACGCCCGGAGATTAGTTTTTCGACATAAATACCTTCCTCGATAAAGTCATTTTCTTGGAAGACCTAACAGTCAGTCCGCGACTATAAAATTACGCAAAAATTCTTAACGTACGTATCCTGCGCGAAGGCCAAAACAACGTAAACATTTATCGCCTAAAAAGTTTGTTGCTGATCACAACAAACTCGCAACAGTCCTAAACAAACTTAAGTTATCTCGCAGAGATAGCTCTCGAACACCCGACACAAGGGTAATAGCGCTATAAAAGAAATCCAAACTTTTGGTCAGCACTTCCGGGCAACTTAGAAATTGTTCCCGGTGNCTATCGCGGATTCTAAATCGGTATGGAATCAGGTTAAAATCGCAACAGGCAAAACGAAAGCCGACTAGTCATCGCATAGCCTCAATCCGAAAGTAAACCTAGGTCTTGCCCTAAACCCAGCACACTGGTCGCTAACGTCTCAAGGCATGAATCGAGATCCTAAAGGCATGTCTCTTCGTCTATATCTAAACACTCACTCAATTTACTAAACATCCTAAAACGAGTAAACGAACAAGGCGATACACTAAGGGAAAAAGGAATGCGAGACGACAACTCGCGGACCTCCCTCAATATCAACTCATAATCTTCGTGCTACATTCATACGAATAAAAACACGCTCTTAAAAACGCAAACTGATTTTTAATAAAGCCGCAAAAGCGGCAGGGACTTAGAACCGCACACGGCCAGTCCGAAAACTATAACGGCCACGCTCGGCCAGACCAAACGGCCTACGAGGCTAGTCTCAAGGCCGGCAAAGGTCCAGATGCCATCGACATCAATATGCTCGATAATTCATACACAACATATAACTAGACCGTAAAGGTCTTGCTAGGAAACAGGTCATACGAACCTTAACTCCGAAAAGAGCTACGAAAGGCTTGATCCCCTCAAAAGGGTACATAGGCAGCCTTCACAAGGCGCAGCCCTAATCTTAAACATTTTCCACTCCCTGGAAAGTTGAAAGATCACTTTCAACGGACCTTTCCGACCATTAATTCCGCCTAACTTAACTAAAACTGGTTAACCACTCGCAAGAACCTTACGCTAAAGGCTCAAGATTCTTACGAGCTGGGGGGCTAACTGTTGGGGTCAAAATCAGTACGACGGAATCAACGGCCGAAACTCCCCGCAGAAATATAAAAGGAATAGTTTTATTAAACCCAAAGAATCGTTTTATAAAACTCGAGGATCTTTTTATAAAACTCGAGGATCGTTTTATGAAACTCGAGAATGGTTTTATAAAACTCGAGGATCGTTTTATAAAACTCGAGAATCGTTTTATAAAACTCGAAGAATCGTTTTATAAAACTCGAGAATCGTTTTATAAAACTCGAAGAATCGTTTTATAAAACTCGAGAATCATTTTATAAAACTCGAGGATCATTTTATAAAACTCGAGAAGCCGTTTTATAAAACCCGAAGATCCTTTTATAAAACTCGAGGATCGTTTTATAAAACTCGAGAAGCCGTTTTATAAAACTCGAAGATCGTTTTATAAAACTCGAAGATCGTTTTATAAAACTCGAGAAGCCGTTTTATAAAACTTGAAGATCGTTTTATAAAACTCGAGAAGCCGTTTTATAAAACTCGAAGATCGTTTTATAAAACTTGAGAAGCCGTTTTATAAAACTCGAAGATCGTTTTATAAAACTCAAAGATCCTTTTATAAAACTCGAGAATCGTTTTATAAAACTCGAAGATCGTTTTATAAAACTCGAAGATCGTTTTATAAAACTCGAGAATCGTTTTACGAAACCGCAAAAAACCGAAAAAGCCGTCAAACGGGAACTAGTCGCAACTAGTTCGCCCACCGGCGAACTAAGCCAAGCTGGCTTAGTTCGCCGATGGGCGAACTAAAGACTTCCCGGACATCCCGCGCCTCGATCTCCCGCATCCCCGATTCGAAACTTACGTCCTTTGACACGGTCGCATTCCGAACCACGGCCGAAATGTCTCACGTTTTGTCTCGATCCATCCTATCGTTCGAGTTTTACGATAAAAACCGTAAAACTTTGTTTTCTGGAAAAGAACTCGAGGAAATCGTATAAAACAGAAACGGTTAAACGAAACACCGAATATTGCCTAAACTATACGATTTATTCGAGATTTTTCGTAAAAATCGTACAAAACGCGTTTTTAATAAAAACCCCGAGTAAATCGTAGAAAACGGCAACGATTACTCGAAACATCAAACATTTCTTAGCTTTACGATTAACTCGAGAAACTTATCTAAAAACGGCATCGTATCAGGAAACGATCTCGTCTAAAGTCGTAAAACGGATTTATCGTAAAACGGCTCGGAAAGTCATAAAACGCGATAAAAGCCACTCGCGACTTTAAACGAAGTCCAACCCGAAGATACGACGACGTTTTGGCGATTTACTCACAGAAAGAAGATAAATGTCAAACTTGAAGATAAATGTCAATTTTGAGGATAAATAGAAGATTTCCGCGGTAAAAAAAGAAAGATCGAGATAAATGGAAGATTCTCATTAAACTCAAATCTGGGCGAAATGGAAAGACTAAACCGCCTAGGAAGGGAGTATATAAGCAAGAGGCATAGGGCAGAAGCAAGGGGACGAAATCCAGAGCTCTCATCTGAGACTTTCACAACTTTTCTAGACTTAGAATTTTCCGCACTTAGAAACTTAGGCTTTTTCTCGACAAGTTCGGTTTCTATGACTGGCGCTCAATCACTAGNCCTAGGAAGGGAGTATATAAGCAAGAGGCATAGGGCAGAAGCAAGGGGACGAAATCCAGAGCTCTCATCTGAGACTTTCACAACTTTTCTAGACTTAGAATTTTCCGCACTTAGAAACTTAGGCTTTTTCTCGACAAGTTCGGTTTCTATGACTGGCGCTCAATCACTAGACGAACTCGCCCAGGCAGTTCGATCTCTTTCCCAGCTCAATCAACTGAACTACGTTCGAGTTGATCCTCGAAAAGGGTACGTAGGCAGCCTTTCATAAGGTTCAGTCCGAAATCATTCAAAATCCTTTTTCTTATATTTTTCCGTCTTTTGTTATCGAGCTGCGACTCGATTAGGTTCAAGTTTTTTATGTTGATAACTCGCTGACGGCCCTGTGGCCAAAGCCTTTGTAAACCCTTGTAACGATCGCAACGCTTTTACGCGAAATCGAAATAAGATCTACTTTTTCTTTAAATTCGTTTTATTACGTTTTTCGTATTTTTTCGCATTTATTTGGTTACTTGTCGTTGGCTTTCGCAGAGATCCGGTTCCTCTGGAAAATTAGGGTTTTCCTAAGTTTCCTTATTTAACGGAAATCGACAAGTGTGAATTTCGGTTCCCACAGTTCCATAGGGGCGTGTGAACGTTGTCTTTTCTTGATCATCCGGATGTATCGGAATTTGGAAAAATCCGGAATATCCATCAAGAAAACAATAGTATTGGTGATTTGCTAATCTTTCCAAGATTTGGTCAATAAAAGGTAGAGGAAAGTGATCCTTCCGGGTTGCGGAATTCAGCTTCCTATAATCGATGCACATTCGGTGTCCGGTCACAGTTCTTGTTGGGATTAGCTCATTTTTTTCGTTCTTGACAATTGTAATAACTCCCTTTTGGGGTACTACGTGGACTGGGCTTACCCAATTGCTATCAGAAATTGGATAGATTATCCCAGCATCAAGCAGTTTGATGATCTCCTTCTTCACGACTTCCTGGAGATTTGGGTTTAGTCGTCTCTGATGCTCTATGGATCACTTGGATTTGTTCTTCAGATGGATCCGGTGCATACAAAGGTCAGGAGAGATGCTTGGGATGTCATCTAAAGAGTATCCAAGTGCTTTCCTATGCTTGCGAAGTTTGCTCAGTAATAGAGCAAGTTCCTCATTAGTGAGATTCGCGTTAACTATCACTGGATAGGAATTGTCCATAAGAAAAGCATACTTGAGCCCAGCGGGTAACGGCTTAATCTCCACAATTGGTACTTTTTCTTGTGAGAGATTTCCAAATGATGGTGGTTGTCGATCGATATTAGTATCGAGATATCGATCGATAGCGATCTTTGATTCATCGTCGCCTTTGGTTTCGAGACCTGAGGTTCCTTGACCAGTCTCCATGAGACGATCGCACTCGTCTTCTCTGATATCTATGCTTAAAACTTCGTTTTGAGCGAGTAAAAGCTCATTTTCCAGATGATCATCCGAGTACGAGCTCTCAAAAGATTCTTGGGTCATCTCATCAATCTCATCTACATAAGATGAATGTTTATCTATCAAAGGAAGTGTGATAATCTTTTCCATATCAAATCTCATAGGAATGTTGCCTATGTTAAGATTTATACGTCCTTCCTTGACATCGATAATTGTGTTTGCAGTAGCAAGGAATGGTCTACCTAAGAGAATCGGATCCCTTGGTTCGTTCTTGTAATGCAGCAAAACAAAATCTGTTGGGACAACGCATCCGTCGATCGTTACAGGTACATCTTCAAGTACCCCTTCTGGGATCCTAACAGATCTATCGGCGAGAACTAATTGGATGTTGGCTGGTGTAAATTCAGTGTACCCAAGGAATGTTGCGACGGAGTGCGGCATTAAATTTACGCTAGAGCCTAGATCACAGAGTGCTCTCGGAAATAGCTGATCTCGAATTGTGCATCTGAGAACGAAACTACCTGGATCGAGTCTCTTTTGTGGGGTTTCGCTTTGAATTATTGCGCTAACCTCTGCAGAAACAATCATGACATTGCGTTTCTCTGTCGAAAAAATCTTGGTTGTCATTCCCTTGACATACTGTGTTATTGTTGATGAAATCCTGAGGGCTTCAATAAGTGGCATCTCCACCTTAACTCGTTCAAAGGCTCGTCTACAGATTTCATTGTCTATGTTGAGCTTAGTATTAGATTTGGGAGTGTAGGGAGGCAAAGTGTTGTACACCCGTTCTATAGTCGGTCCAGTGGGTGTTTAATTTTCTTTTGAATTCGTAGGGGTCTGTCGATCGATATCGTCACTTTTGTATCGATCGACATCAACAGATTCCTCTTCATCGAGAACGATCACCTGCTCCTCAGTTTCCTTAGAATTTTTATTCGTTTCTTTGCTCTGAGGGGGTTCATATTTCGAATAGCGGAGAAGCACGGGGTTCGGAATGGGCTTGTCCGTTTCTAAAATTTCAGCATCTCCTTCCGAGGGAGTGCTTTTCCTAGTTATCGGAGTTAGTTGTTTCCCGTTTCTTAAGATTACAGCGCTTACGTGACGTCTCGGTTCGCATCAGTCTTCCCCGGTAGACGTCTTGCTTCCCTCTTGATAGAGGTAGCATAATTGGCGGTATCACTTTCTAGACCTCTAATTTGCTTATGCAAAGCGTCAAATTTCTTTGACATTTCGCAGTAAGCAGCATTCAGCTTGGTGTCTAGGTCATTGCTTAACCTCCGGTTTCCCGTGAAGGCATGGTTTAATCTGGCATGTGCCCTTCCTAGGTGTGATCCAATGAGGGTGTCGTAGTTTTGGGTAAAACTATCTATGTTAAAAAGGTGCTCATGAAGGCTTTCATGTCTAAGGAATGTTTGCTGAATAGGCTGGACATTCTTATTGCTTTGGATAATATCAGGTTTCTTCTCCTTTATCAAAGAATGAAGTAGATCCAAAGATTTCTTAATTTCATCAATTTGAAAATTGTTTCTAGATCTAGCTTCTCTTTCTGTATCTTTATGTTCATAAGATTTACCCATCGCTATGTTTTCAATCAAACGATTTGCTTCTTCAGGGTTCCTGGAGCTAAAATTTCCGTTACTCGCATTATCTAGCGTGATCTGGTAATCTAGCTCGAGGCCTCCGTAAAAGAATTTAAGGAGTTGTGGTTCTGAATAACCATGGTGGGTTCAATCTCGCTGATGATTCTTAAATCTAATCCAAGCGTTTCTGAAAGATTCTCGTGGGCCTTGAAGGAATGTGGAGAGCCTATGTCTCGTGTCCCAGTATCGAGATTCATCGAAAAATTGGTTTATGAACGCATTGGGATATCTTTCCAGCAAGTTAGAGATCCTGCTGGTATCTGATTTAACCAATTTCTGGCCTCTCTCCCTAAGGAGAAAGAGAACAGCCTACAACGATTAATATCATCGAGTGTTAGCTCTTCCAGAAAATCGATGTGCTCATGGGGGTGTTCTGAGGCAGAACCACGGAAGGGTTTCTTTTGTACCTGGTGGATGTAGTCAAGATGAAGCGTAGATTTATTCGCATCATCCTCTGGTAGCTTAATGGCTGACCTATTGGAATAGTTCTTAATGGGGTCTAAGTAGTCTTGCAACATTTCTTCATCGTCAATTGAAGATGGATAGCATTCAACAGGGATTGCAGTCCCTTGTTTAGTTGTTAAATTATTTTTTTTATTGCTTAACTAACCTAACGGTTTGTTTTGGACTACTTCCTCATTAGCTAGGTTGGTAAGTAAAGACTTACCTGCTTCCGGCTGGGTGGTGTCGATCGATGCTTGTTGGATGATGTCGATTGATTTCTTGCTCGACATATCGCTCGATGTATACGTTGTGTCATTGGTCGATGCTAGGCCGAAATCTGTCTTTTCCATCTTTAGTTCCCTGTGATAGCAGAGAAAGAGGAAAAGGAATTAAGTAAACAAAAATAAAATCTAGACTATATTCTAAAATAAATCTGATGGTAATGAGAAAGAGTCTCCGGCAACAGCGCCAAATTTGATATCACTCAAATTACCCTAAGGAGTGAATTACTCTCATCAAAAGAGGTTCAATTGTAGTACTTAGGGATCGAATCCACAGAGACTCTAGGATTACACAACAGATTATTTAGTTTTCTAAATAAAGCTAGACAGCAAGTCTAAAAAAGTAACTTTAAAAGATGAGCAGTGATTGCTCAATTGATTGATTGGTTTGCTAAGAGGAAATAAGGTAGTTAGACTTAGGTATTTTCTCAGGTATGACAAACATCCAAGTTATAAAGGGTTTTTATTGTTCATAGTTCAGGATTCGAACTTTTAGAGGTTTTAAACCTAAAGGATTAACTCACACTGGCCTCAGGTCAACAACTATCGTCCGATGACCATGAGAAGGTATCGATCAATATTATGTCGAATCATCGATCGATGACTCTTTGCCATATCGGTCGACAAGATGATTACCTCGTCGATCGATATTGACTCCAGCGAGTTATAATAACAAGTTTGGTATGGTTCTCTAGTCTTCGCTAAATTTACTTAAATTTCAGGTAACTTCCAAGTTCTCACTTGTCCATATTGATCCTAAAATCGAAGATAAGGGTGATCAATCCTTATCATTAGCATTTATGATGACTAGATGAAGAACTATATTTTAAACACCCTAGTAATGGTTTATTCAATGCATGAGTCAACCTTAATGAGAAACCTAAATCTAACAAAAGAGACTACTCAAACATATTCATGAGAGACAAAGTCATAATGGTTTGAATAATGCTTTAAAGATAGTAATAGCAAGAGAAACAGTAAAGAAAATAAGTAAAGCAAAAGAGTTCAAGATCTTCTCTGGATTTGTAGTTCAGATCTCTCTCTACTCCTAAGCTCTTCTCAAAGTGTAGCTAGGTGCTTCTCTCTAAATTAGGTCTAAAAAGATCTCTCTCCAGAAGTCCATCTAAACTAGTATAAAACCCTCATAATATAGTCTAACAGGCGGCCAGGGACTTAAAGTGTAATTATTAAGACTCTTGTGAAGCAATTAGGGCTTCTAATCTTTATTAATCGCTTGGAAGACTTCTGTATCGATCGATGGTGAATGTCTTCAATCAATCGATATGGGTAATGTTTCATCGTTCGATTGTTCGCATCGGTCGATATCTTTAACATCGTTTTGCTCATATCTTCATAAATTCTTCATTTTAGCTCCATAATGGCTACTTTACACCAATTAGTATCTGAACCTGTAAAACCTCTAAAAAGACACTAGTAGTATCCTTTCGTTTGTAAAAACATATATAAATCATGGTTGAAAGAGGGTAAAATCCATGACATATCAGAGGAAACAAACGGTTGTAAAAAGAAGTATTTGTTTTTTGAATACAATCAACATTCATTCAAAAAAAATAATTATCTCCATGATCTTCGAGAATAGTGATTCAGGCGAATGAGAAGTTTTGTTATGCTTGTGCAGTCTAGAGTTTTAAGCAGTGTTTTTAAACCCAGACCGGCGGTCAGACCAGGTTAAACCATGAACCAGAGACCAGTCTAAATTGGATTAATAGCAAAAACCCAGAAAAAGTTGAACCAGTTAAAACTCTATATTAAACCGTTAAACCTGGGAACCAGCGAACCAAAATTTTGTTAATAAAATCTTTTTTGTTAAATAAAAATAGTTTGTAAGAAATAATAAAACAACGCCATAACTCCTTTTTTTTCTTTTTGCGTCTCTGTAACTCAAAAATCACAAGACTCACAAACATAAATTTTCACGTCAAAGTATTGTTTATATGTCTCACTTTAAATTTTATTACATGATCACTTGTGTTGAAGACTTTAATAATTAAAACATTAACATTTTTGAAAATTTCAAATTTGTATAAGAAGAAATAGCATTGTACATATTCTTGCTTCTCATTACATATATGATGGATTTCTGGTCAAGGAAGAACCCTAGGATGCTCTTGAGGATCGATCTAGACAGACTTTGATGGTTCGATGATCGATTGATGGAATGATTGAATGGGGATTGGTGATCGATGGTAGAGATGACTTCAGTGGATGATCTGCGGAAAGGATCAGACACTTGCTGGTGGTCTTAGTCTGTGAGAGGCAGCCCCACAAAGTGAACAAGACTGAGGCTTAGGGAGATCAGTCTCCTGGCCAAAGCGATGTCCAGAAAACTGAACAAAGGAATCACAAGCTTTGCAAAATATTTGATAAAAAGAAGTGATTGATTTATTCAGACAGATTACAAAGGTTTATGTAGAAGAAAGAATAGTCTTTACACGCAAAATATTTGTGGGAAATAGAGACAAAGATTTGTGTAAAAATTAGGAAGACTTAAACGAAATACTGAGCAATTTTGAAGACTGGAAAATTGAATAAGAAGGTTGAATCTTTGACTTGATTTTCTTTTGATCTCGTTCTGGTTTAGTGCAAACCAATCAAGCAATTGACTTTCCAATTTTCTGGTCTTGGACCTTGTCATCGGCCCTTGTGAAAGGGATAAAGGATCTAGATCACTTTGGGCCGAGAATTCAGCTTTCCTAGCCGAGTATCACTCTTGTTCAGCTCCCCATAAGCTCCTGGTTCACTCTCTTCCAACTAGTGCAGTTCTGAAATAGCTAATGGTTTAGCTGGTTCAGTCATGATCACAGCATCCCCTCCTCCTTTGAAAGAATTTGACCTCAAATCCAGGGCATCTACACGAAATGGAATCAAGTCAGCAATATTGAAGGTAGAACTTACTGAATACTTACCTTCAAAGTCAATTTTGTAAGCATTATTGTTAATTCATTCAATCACTGTGAATGGACCATCAGTTCTTGGTAACAATTTGGACTTCCTTTCATCAGGGAACCTTTCTTTCCTCAGGTAAATCCATACCAAATCTCCTGGTTGAAGCACCACTTCACGTCTCTTCTTGTTTGCATTCCTCTCATACTCATTTTTTCTTTTGCTCAATGTTCTTCTTAACATGTTCATGTAGAGAGACAACAAACTCGGCTTTTGCCTTTCCATCAAGATTAGTCTTTTCTTTAAGAGGTAAAGGTATCAAATCCAAAGGAGTCAATGGATTAAAACCATAAACAACCTGAAATGGTGAAAACTTGGTAACACTATGCACAGAATGGTTGTATGCAAACTCAACATGTGGGAGACAATCTTCCCAAGTTCTAATGTTCTTTTTAATCACAACACGCAAGATAGTTGACAAGGATCTGTTAACTACTTCAGTCTGTCCATCAGTTTGTGGGTGACAAGTAGTAGAAAACTTCAATTTTGTTCATAATCTAGACCACAAGGTTTTCCAGAAATGGCTTAGTAACTTGGTATCTCTATCAGACAAAATTGACCTAGGCATACCATGTAATCGAACAACCTCTTTAAAGAATAGATCAGCAACTACCAAGGCATCATCATTTTTGTGGCAAGGTATGAAGTGATCTATTTTAGAAAATCTGTCAACAACTACAAAGATAGAATCCCTGCCTAGTTCTAGGAAAACCAAGCACAAATCCATTGATGTATCAACCCATGGTGAACTAGGAATAGGGAGAGGAGTGTACAGACCTTGGGGTTGGGCTTTGGCTTTAGCCTGAGTGCACACGACACACCTATTGCAAAGCCTCTCCACATCTCTTCTCATGGTCGGTCAATAGAAATGGTTCTTCAAGGTTCTGTAGGTCTTAGCTATAGCAAAGTGTCCCATCAATCCTCATCCATGTGCTTCCCTGACATACAATTCTCTCAAGGAACAGTTAGGAAGGCAAAGTCGATTCTCATAAAAAAGGGAACCTTTAACTTGATAAAACTTTCCACTGGAATGCTTCTTACTCTCCATGTAAGGTACCCTGAACTCACGGTCCTCATAATAGTAAGATTTTATTTGTTCAAAGCCTGACAATTTGGCTTCCATAGAAGTGAACAAAGTGAATCTTGTCATACTGCCATGGTCTTCCTAGCAGGATATGACTTGAATTCATTGGCAGTACATCACATACGATCTCATCTTGGTACTTTCCAGTGGTAATAGGCACCATTACTTGATCAGTAACCTTCGAATCGCCATCTTCATTCAGCCATTGCAGTAGGTATCTTCAAGCCAAGCTTTTCAACAAGGGATTCACTTGCTACATTAGTACATCTCCCACCGTCTATAATCAAACTACAGACTTTATCATAAACAATACAACAAGTATGAAAAAGGTTCACCATTTGATCATTTTCTTCTGGTTTGGTTTGAACCTTCAAGGACCTCATTGTTACCAGCAACTCTCCATGCATTGGGTAGTCAATATCATCATCTCCTGTTGCTTCTCCCTTTTCTTCTTCTGAAACCAACTCACCACTTTCCAAGAGGATCATCACCTTCTTATTCGTGCATTCATTGGCGTAGTGTCCAAAACCATGGCAATTGAAACACTTCACATCTCTGGCCCTTGTTTCTGGTGCCTTTCCCTTATCATCGCGTTGGTAGCTTTTAGTTTCTTCTTTTGGTTTGACAAAGATCTTGTCCTCCTTGATATTAGACGATCTGAAGTTGTTGCCGTAGGCCCCTTTGGTGCCGGTTTTCCTCTTTTGTTGTTGCTCAGTAAGGATAGTTTTGTAAAAAAGCTCATAGATATCCTCAAATTCCTGCAACTCTAAACGATCTTGTATATCTAGGTTTAGACCAGCTTGAAACCGTGCCATTGTTGCTTCAGGATCTTCATCAACTGCAGCCTTGATCATCAAGATTTCCATCTCCTGATAGTAGTCCTCAACGCTCCTACCTCCCTGAGTAAGTCTCCTCAGTTTCTGGTGTACCTCTCGGTTGTAATGCCTTGGCACGAACCTCTTCTTCATGATTGTTTTGAGTTCAAACCAAGAAGCAATTTGTGACTCTCATGTCTTGCGTCTGGAAGTAACAACCTGATCCCACCAATGAAGAGCACAGCTACTAAACTCAGTAACAGCAAGTCTCACCTTCTTTGGTTCAGTGTAATTTTGACAAACGAACACAAGCTCTATCTTCTTTTCCGACTCCAAGTACGCATCAGAATCGTTCTTGCCACTGAAAGCAGGGATTCTTAGCTTGAGATTGCCAAGACTATCATCAGGTTTATCTCTTGAAGCACGACGAGGGTTGGTTTTGATTTGAGAGGTTGTCTTTATGGACCTAGCTTCTTCATCAGTATCTCGGCCAGAGGACGAATCATAGTCATTATCTTTTCTAGTATCAATTCTCTTGCCCCTTCTCTTGCTCTGAGCATCTCTTCTAGCCTGCGAAGTAGTACCAAAGAAATCATCAGTACATTCTTTTTCAATACGCAAGTTATCGGTGATCTGTTTGATCATAGCCTCCATCTGTAGTTTATTAAGATTCACGGTTGCAACTCCTTCATGGTCACTTCTTTCATCGGCCATGGTTTCCTGTTACAACTTAGCAAAGACAAGTACAATAAAATATAGCCGAAACCTGACTAGTGTTTCTCTCAAACGTTTTAGTACACTCAGCTTGCTGTTGTGATTCCAGGAATTCAATAACCAGACAAACAATTCAAAACCAGCAAGAGATAAATCCCAAACCCCCAGAGAAAGAGATAGACAGTATTAAGAGATTCAGTTTGCAAGGAGCATTACCACCAGAGACTGGATTTCTCTTCAGTCTGGCTGGATTTCTCTTCAGCCTTTTGATACTTTGATCTTTTGTTTCTTTATATATATATATATATAATCAGGTTGGCCCCCTTGTAGATGCAACATATAGATAGAGATGAACATAGAAGAATTTGCAGAGAAAATAGCAAAGAAACATAGAAAAATAGGTTCCCAAAAAAAGAGAAGATAAATCAATCTAACCCCTTATGATCAGACGCCCTCAAGCTGCTCTGATACCCCTTGATGGATTCCTGGTCAAGGAAGAACCCTAGGATGCTCTTGAGGATCGATCTAGACAGGCGTTGATGGTAAGATGATCGATTGATGGAATGATTGAATGGGGATTGGTGATCGATGGTAGAGATGACTTCAGTGGATGATCTGCAGAAAGGATCAAACACTTGCTGGTGGTCTTAGTCCATGAGAGGCATCCCCACAAAGTGAACAAGACCGAGGCTTAGGGAGATCAGTCTCCTGGCCAAATCTATGTCCAGAAAACTGAACAATGGAATCACAATCTTTGCAAAAGATTTAATAAAAAGAAGTGATTGATTTATTCATAAAGATTACAGAGGTTTATGTAGAAGAAAGAATAGTCTTTACACGCCAAAGACTTGTGGGAAATAGAGACAAAGATTTGTGTAAAATTAGGAAGACTTAAACGAAATACTAAGCAATTTTTAAGACTGAAAATTTGAATAAGATAGTTGAATCTTTGACTTGGTTTTCTTCTGATCTCGGTTCTGGTTTAGTGCAAACCAAGAAAGCAATCGATGGGTCCTTGTGGAAGGGAGAAAGGATCTAGATCACTTTGGGCCGAGAATTCAGCTCCTAGACGAGTATCACTCTTGTTCAGCTCCCCATCAGCTCCTGGTACACTCTCTTCCAACTCGTCTGGTTCTGAAATAGCTCCTGGTTCAGCTGGTTCAGTCATGATCACATCAATATACAAATAAGAACTTAAATTATATGATTTTTTGTAATGACTAAAAAGTTTTGAAGTGATGAAGACATGGAGAATCAAGTTTAGTGTCTTTTTGTATTGATTTAGATTTGAACTATAAAATTATTTTATATTTTTTTATTACATTTTCAGTTTGTTATTTTTAAGTTCTTAAAACATTTTGGTTAGAGCATCTGTTGGGGTCAAAATCGGTACGACGGAATTAATAGCAAAAACTCCCCGCAAAAATATAAAAGGAATAGTTTTATAAAACCCGAAGAGTCGTTTTATAAAACTCGAGAAATCGTTTTACAAGACTCGAGAATCGTTTTATAAAACTCGAAAATCGTTTTATAAAACTCGAAGATCGTTTTATAAAACTCAAAAATCGTTTTATAAAACTCGAGAAGCCATTTTATAAAACTCGAGAATCGTTTTATAAAACTCGAGAATCGTTTTATAAAACTCGAGAAGCCGTTTTATAAAACCCAAAGATCGTTTTATAAAGCTCGAGAATCGTTTTATAAAACTCGAGAAGCCGCTTTATAAAACCCGAAGATCGTTTTATAAAACTCGAGAAATGATTTTATAAAATTCGAGAATCGTTTTATAAAACTCGAGAAGCCATTTTATAAAACCCGAAGATCGTTTTATAAAACTCGAGAATCGTTTTACGAAACCGCAAAAAACCAAAAAAGCCGTAAAACGCGAACTAGTCACGACTAGTTCGCCCATGGGCGAACTAAGCCGAACCGACTTAGTTCGCCAATGGGCGAACTAAGAGGCACTCGACTAGTTCGCCAATTGGCAAACTAAGAGGCACTCGACTAGTTCGCCAATTGGCGAACTAAGAGGCACTCGACTAGTTCGCCAATTGGCGAACTAGGAACTGCTCAACTAGTTCGCCCATTGGCGAACTAAGCTAGCCCGGCTTAGTTCGCCAATGGGCGACCTAGAAACTTCCTGGACGTCCCGAGCCTCGTTCTCCCGCATTCACGATTCGAAACTTACGTCTTTCGACACGGTCACATTCTGAACCACGGCCGAAACATCTCCCGTTCCATCTCGATCCGACCTATCGTTCGAGTTTTACGATAAAAACCGTAAAAACTTTGCTTTCTTAATAAAGAACTCGAAGAAATCGTATAAAACGGTGACGGTTAAACGAAACGCCGAACATTGCCTAAAACATACGATTTATTCCAGATTTCTCGTCGAAATCATAAAAACGCGTTTTTAATAAAAACGTCGAGTAAATCGTAAAAAACGTGTTTTTAATAAAAAATCAAGTAAATCGTAAAACCTTACGATTAACTCGAGGAAGTTATTAAAAACGATGTCGGATCAGGAAACGATCTCGTAAAAATTCGGAAAACGGATTTATCGCAAAACGGCCCGGAAGGGCCTAAAACGCGATAAAAACCCATCTCGCGATCTTAACGGAATCTAACCCGCAGATTCGATAACGTTTTGACGGCTTACTCGCAGGAGGAAAATAAAAGTCAAGTTTGAAGATAAAAGGAATGTTTGAAGAAAAATAGAAGATTTCCGCGGAAGAAAAGGAAGGATCGAGAAAAATGGAAAATTCCCGATTCAGTCAAATCTGGGCGAAATGGAAAGATCGGATAGCCAAGGCGAGGAGTATATAAATAGGAGGTCTAGGGCAGAAGCAAGACACACGAAATTCAGAGCTCTCACCACCAAAACTAGCATTTAGGAATCTTTCCGTTTTTCTGTTAGCGAGCTGCGTCTCAATTAGGGTTTTTCTTTCTTAAGTTTTCGGCTACTCTCTTTGTACCAGTTCTACGCAGATTCGGAATAAGAACCTCTTTGCTCTCGATTTTCGTTTATCTTTTAATAAGTCTAAGTTTTCTTGTTATCTTAATCTTCGTTGTGCGGTTCTGCAGATAGCCGGTTCCTCTGGAAACTTAGGGTTTTCCCGAAGTTTCCTTATTTACGATTATTTGACAGTAGGTGGATTTCGACACCCACAGTTTGGCGCTAGAAGGAGGGGGGGTCGGATCTATCTTACACCGAAGCCCCAACATGTCCAACGAAGAAACGAGGACTGGTGACAACCAAACTCGCGACGAACGCGATAACGTTGAAACAACACCACCACAAGGAGCGTATGCGGCCAACGCTACGAACGCTAACGCCGAGACCCTCGAGAAGATGCTTTCCGAGTTTAACAAAAAATCGGAAGAGAAGGAAAAGCTCATCGGTTCGCTCGCGAAACGGGTAGAAACCCTAACCGCGAAAACCCGAGCAATTCGCCCCCGCGGAACTACTAAGATCCGCGGAAGAAGGCTGGACTTTGGCGCTCCTATGGATCGTCCCAGAACCGAGCAGGGTAACTTACCGGAAAGAGATTCCGAAAAAGACAATCCTGACGCGACGCTGAACGAATCGGAAAAACCTCCTATTCACGAACAGGAGATCGAGGGTGACGGCATCGAACGGGTTAACCTGGAGACGAACGACCAGGCCGATTCAACAGACAAAGACGCTGACGTCTATCCTAGGAGAAGAAAGACTCGAAGTCCTCTGCCGGAGTCTTCTCCCGAACGTTCGTATACTGGAGACGAAGGGGAACTCGACTTCGCGCGATACGCAAAAACCACAGAGGAGCGATCTCCGGTCACTCGCAGCAAACGCCGACAAGGTCGGAAAACTGCTGGCGGTCTGACCGAGATGCGCGATCTCCGCGAGTACATCACCAAAACGGCCGCAGCAGTAAAAGCGGTGAAATCGCAAATTCACCACGCTACCAGCGCCGCACCCTAGATCGATCGGCTACTGTACGAGTCTCAGAAAACGCCCTTCACGGCCCGCATCACCGAGATCAAACTGCCCGATCCCGGAAAACTTAAGGTGCCGACTTACGACGGGACGTCCGATCCCAAAGCGCACCTGCAAGCGTTCCAGATTACCATGGGACGAGCCAAGCTCAAGGACCACGAAAAAGACGCAGGCTACTGCCGCCTCTTCGTCGAAAACCTAGAAGGAGCCGCGCTCGAGTGGTTCGCCAAACTTAGGCGAAATTCGATCGGAAGTTTCCGTCGACTGGCTTCGGAATTCCTGAAGCAGTACTCGATGTTCATTAACCCGGAAACCTCCGACGCCGACCTCTAGAGTTTGGTGCAGACAGAGGACGAATCTCTACGCAATTTTATGAGCAGATTCAAACTCGTCATGGCTAGGGTTAGCGGAATCAGCGACAAAGCCGCCGTCGACGCGCTAAGGAAATCGCTTTGGTGTAAATCAAAGTTCCGCAAGTGGATAACTCTCGAGAAACCGCGGACTATTCAGGATGCGCTCCATAAAGCCACTGACTTCATAACCATCGAAGAGGAGACCAAAATCCTGTCCGAGAAGCATAAGCCGACGAAAACATCCGCGAAGGATAACGCGTCCGAGCAGAAGCAGAAAAAGAGGAACTCTCGTAACGACAAATTTGTCCATCACGAGGGACAGGATCTCCAAGGGGTGCATAACTACGCCATCAACTCCGGTTCGGAGCAAGGGCGAACTACGGGAAACACGTGGACGAGAAATTCGAATTACGACGAGAATTCTTTCTGCGACCTCCACCAAACCCACGGGAATTCCACCGTGAATTGCAAAGTTCTTGGCGCCAGACTCGCCGCAAAATTAGTAGCGGGAGAACTTTCCGAGATATCTAGTGTCAAGGATCTCATCCGCGATTCGGATCGCCCTCCGAAGAACGACAGGAAAGCGCGAGCAGAAACTCCGCCTCACGGAAACCAGCCAGGCGAAAAGCGCGGACGAAGACAAGACGAGAAGGGTAACGACGCTAACCGCCGAAAAATCAACATGATCATCGGCGAATCGCAATACTACAACGACACCGTCTCGTCTATAAAATCCTACCAACGCAAAGCCGAGACCGGCTCGAGCTGGAAGGTGCCGACGGATGACCCTCCGAAAGGAGTGATTTCATTCAGCGATGCTGAAACTGGCGGAATCAATCAACCTCACGCCGACCCTCTTGTCATCGACCTAGTAATCGGAGATTTAGAAGTCGCTCGGGTCTTGGTCGATACCAGTAATACTGTCAACGTGATCTTCCGCAATACGCTAGCACGCATGGGAATCGATCTCTTGGAAGTCGAGCCGATTCCAAAACCGCTGACTAGTTTCTCCGGCGAAACGTCCATGACCCTGGGATCAATCCGACTACCGGTCACCGCAAAAGAAGTGACGAAAATCGTTAACTTCGCGGTAGTCGATTTCCCGGCTATCTACAACGTGATTATGGGCACGCCTTGGATAAATTCCATGAAGGCGGTCCTGTCCACGTATCACTTAGGCATCAAATTCCCGACGCCTACGGGAGTCGCGGTAATTTGGGGATGCCAAAGACAATCGCGATCTTGTTTCCTGGTCGAATATAAGCTGAGGCAATTGGCGGTCGCGATCGTGAAACCAAAACGGGCAAAGGTCACGCCACCGCCCGCAAAAGACAACCAAAGCAAGCAACGGCCGAGAAACCAGAAGTTTCCGCACCCATCGCTTCCATCCGACCGGAGGAGACAATTCCGGACAAAGACATCGATCCCGCAACTGAAGCGATCGAGAAGTCTGCGGCAACCGAGTAAGCACACTCGCGCAAATAATCAGAACTACGAGATGGCTTGATTTCCGAAAGGAATACGTAGGCAGCTCGCCTAAAGACGAGTTCAGCTATCCCCCCTTCCAAAACGGGGGGGGGGAGTGGGTGAGTATACGAGTATTCGTATACTCCCAAAAACATTTTTTACAAAATTTCTTTTAGCTTTGTAACCGAAAAATTTTCGAACTTTTTAATAAAGACAAAGTTAGAATATCTCCGCTATCATCGAAAAACGCAAATCCGGAAAATCGCTTCCGCAGTAACAACTACTTAATCGTTTTCATAAAAATCCGCATATCAAAATATTTTCGGAAAGAACTGGCGAGACGTCGCCTAAACTCTCAAAGAAAAATATTTATCCAAATTCCGTCCGTGACTATAAAAACACGAACGCTCGGCGATTGGCCCCGTCGAGCACGCTAGCCGTCCTAAACAAACGCACCAACCTATCGGTCTGCATACATCCGACGAGGATAAAATAGCACGCTATAAAAGAAATCCAAACTTTTGGTCAGCACTTCCGGGCAACTTAAAAATTGTTCCCGGTGAGATGCTCGGTTCCAACCAGACGAATCGTATAAGCCGAGAACCTATCGCGGATTCTAAATCGGTATGGAATCAGGTTAAAATCGCAACGGGCAAAACAAAAGCCGACTAGTCATCGCACAGCCCCAATCCGAAAGTAAACCTAGGTCTTGTCCTAAACCCAGCACACTGGTCGCTAACGTCTCAAGGCATGAATCGAGATCCTAAAGGCATGTCTCTTCGCCCACATCTAAACACTCGCGAAAATCAAAGTCTCCCGAGTTAACGAATCAGACGATTTACACCAAAGAGTTAGATACGAGATGACAACTCGTATTCTTCCCTCTACATCTAACACAAAACACGAAATTCATACTTAGAAAATATTTTTATTAAGAAAGTTTTCGAATACACACCGCCCAGCGGTAGGGATTCAAAGCCACCAACGGCAAGTCCCAGAAAAACAACGACACAATCAAAAAACTAATAACATCACACATCAAAGTCATCAAACGCAGATTGGTCGGCCTCACCATCCACGTCCGAAATCCCAGGACCAACTTCGACCGAATCCGGCGACACCACGACGGGATTCCATTGATCCCACATGCGCGCCTTAAGGTCAAAAAATTCGGATTGCATATCTCTTTCCCGACTCAGGTTTTTCCGCCGTGCGGAGAATTCCTTATCAAACGAATACCCTTTATTCTGAGTTAGGGATAACCCATGAACGACCCCGCGACATTCGCGATAATCACCATGTGCTCGTTGAACAACATCCGTATCGGAACAACTGGTTGCAAATCGCTCGCGACGAGCCTTCATCTCCTCGGCAACCTCCCGTTTTCCCGCACGACGAGCACGACGAATCCTTTGGTTGGAAAGCTCCTTTGCATGACGAGACCTAGCCGCACACTCATCCCTCACACGAGCAACCTCCCTCGTAACCGCTTCTTCGGCTTGGTTAGCCTCGACCTCTGCCCGAACACGAGCAACTTCTTTCTCGGCCACGTTTGCTCGAAACTCGGCAAGGCGAGCTTCAGCGGTACGGCTGTCTAGGGCTCGGCTCATAATAAGGAAACCCTACCAAAAAGAAAAGAATTAAGCGATATCGTAAAAACTGCTCGAAAAAAGAAAATAATAAACACACGTACCTCCCTAGCTTTCTCAGACCCCCTAACAAACTCCGGGACTTGATCGTGGTCGATGTCCGGAAAATAGGAGGTCGATGACCCGCCCGCCTTTGTCCATACGCCTTCGTCCGTCTGACTATCAAGAAAATCCTTGAGAATGTTGTCAGGAGAAGTCGCGCGTTCAGAATCATCATCTTCGACAACCGGATTTTTATCCTTTCGGAAGCCTGATCTGCCTCTCCTCGTCGAAGGAACATGCGGAATAAACTCTCCAATAAACGGATCCTCTTCAAAAACCGGAGAATTCGCAAAGAGTCGAGATCGGAAGAGGGCAACCGCTTGGCAGACGCGTTGCGGAGAAAAACTGCACCAAACAACTTCACCACGTTTGAGAGAAGTGGTGATGCTCCGGAGATCCGCGGGATACGAAGGCAAAGGGTTGGTCACTGCGGAAAAACAAAAATGAATTAAAATAATAATAATAAGAAGAAGAGGATTCGTATAAACTCGATTCACATACCTCTCCGACCCCACATGGTCGCAAAAAACGGAATGCTACCCTCCTCGTCCGATGCACTGTCGATACGAACGTAAAAGAAATTCTTCTTCCAAGAAGTAGAAAGCGTTGGGCAGCCCGTAACAATTTCGTCACGAGAGCATAGAGTGATCCTCCGCGATGCACCTGTGGGTTTTAACAGACC
This sequence comes from Eruca vesicaria subsp. sativa, assembly GCA_932364175.1. NCBI lineage: Eukaryota > Viridiplantae > Streptophyta > Magnoliopsida > Brassicales > Brassicaceae > Eruca > Eruca vesicaria. The sequence continues at coordinate 313,750 of CAKOAT010052488.1, forward strand.
CTCGAGATGATCGACGTTAAGGGTGATTCCCTGCTCGTAACTCAGCGTCAAAAGACCAACGAGTTGCATTAAACTAGGGGGAGTCAGCTGACTGATCGATAGTCCCAGCCTGTGAAGGTAATGCACAATGATTTCCGGAATCGGAAACCATAAGTGGCATTGTTGCAAGAAAATGTTGTAACAGGTGAAAAAACCGTCGGGCGCATCTCTGTCGCTCTCCCCAGCAAGTGGGGAACGAAACTCAACGGCCTCTGGAACTCGGAAAAATTCACGCATGTAATCGATACTGTTGAAAAGTGTCGAGCTCGGATTTCCGGAAACTTGATCGACGTCCGACAAGGCTGGAACCCAAATCCCAGGCCTAGCGGATCCCGACTCGTCTCCCAATGCCCAAAAGGCCTCAAGGTCCGCCCGGTCGGTTAACGGGGACGAATACTCTTATTTCGGAACCAAAGCTGGAGGCTGCGAACTCGTTCCCTCAGAATTTTGGAAATTGGAACTAGTTGAGGAACGAGTCTTTCTTCCTGAAAACATGTTTGAAGATCTTCAAAGAAAGTGGAGAGAAAAATTTCTTGAATAAGTTATAGAAGATGGAGTAAAGAATTCAAAATTTTACTCCATATACTTATAGGAAAGGATTTTACTATTCACCTTTGGACTTTTGGCCATTAAAATTCCGCCTAATTCTACCAAACTCGCCAAACGAGCTCAATCCACTCGCAAGAACCTTACGATACTTACGAGCTGGGGGGCTAACTGTTGGGGTCAAAATCGGTACGACGGAATTAATAGCCAAAACTCCGCGCAAAAATATAAAAGGAATACTTTTATAATACCCGAAGAGTCATTTTATAAGATACGAGAAATCGTTTTATAAGACTCGAGAATCGTTTTATAAAACTCAAAAATCGTTTTATAAAACTCGAGGATCGTTTTATAAAACTCGAAAATCGTTTTATAAAACTCGAGAAGCCGTTTTATAAAACTCGAGAATCGTTTTATAAAACTCGAGAATCGTTTTATAAAACTCGAGAAGCTGTTTTATAAAACCCGAAGATCGTTTTATAAAGCTCGAGAATCGTTTTATAAAACTCGAGAAGCCGCTTTATAAAACCCGAAGATTGTTTTATAAAACTCGAGAAATGATTTTATAGAATTTGAGAATCGTTTTATAAAACTCGAGATGTCGTTTTATAAAACCCGAAGATCGTTTTATAAAACTTGAGAATCGTTTTACGAAACCGCAAAAAACCGAAAAAGCCGTAAAACGCGAACTAGTCACGACTAGTTTGCCCATGGGCGAACTAAGCCGAACCGACTTAGTTCGCCAATGGGCGAACTATAAGGCACTCGACTAGTTCGCCAATTGGCGAACTAAGCTGGCCAAGCTTAGTTCGCCAATTGGCGAACTAAGAGGCACTCGACTGGACGTCCCGAGCCTCGTTCTCCCGCATTCCCGATTCGAAACTTATGTCTTTCGACACGGTCACATTCTGAACCACGGCCGAAACATCTCCCGTTCCATCTCGATCCGACCTATCGTTCGAGTTTTACGATAAAAACCGTAAAAACTTTGCTTTCTCGATAAAGAACTCGAAGAAATCGTATAAAACGGCGACGGTTAAACGAAACGCCGAACATTGCCTAAAACATACGATTTATTCGAGATTTCTCATCGAAATCATAAAAAAACGCGTTTTTAATTAAAAAAACGTCAAGTAAATCGTAAAAAACGTGTTTTTAATAAAAAATCGAGTAAATCGTAAAACCTTACGATTAACTCGAGGAATTTATTAAAAACGATGTCGGATCAGGAAACGATCTCGTAAAAAGTCGGAAAACGGATTTATCGCAAAACGGCCCGGAAGGGCCTAAAACGCGATAAAAACCCATCTCGCGATCTTAACGGAATCTAACCTGCAGATTCGATAACGTTTTGACGGCTTACTCGCAGGAGGAAAATAAAAGTCAAGTTTGAAGATAAAAGGAAGGTTTGAAGAAAAATAGAAGATTTCCGCGGAAGAAAAGGAAGGATCGAGAAAAATGGAAAATTCCCGATTTAGTCAAATCTGGGCGAAATGGAAAGATCGGATAGCCAAGGCGAGGAGTATATAAATAGGAGGTCTAGGGCAGAAGCAAGACACACGAAATTCAGAGCTCTCACCACCAAAACTAGCATCTAGGAATCTTTCCGTTTTTCTGTTAGCGAGCTGCGTCTCAATTAGGGTTTTTCGTTCTTAAGTTTTCGGCTACTCTCTTTGTACCAGTTCTACGCAGATTCGGAATAAGAACCTCTTTGCTCTCGATTTTCGTTTATCTTTTAATAAGTCTAAGTTTTCTTGTTATCTTAATCTTCGTTGTGCGGTTCTGCAGATAGCCGGTTCTTCTGGAAACGTAGGGTTTTCCCGAAGTTTCCTTATTTACGATTATTTGACAGTAGGTGGATTTCGACACCCACAGCATCTCCAATGGTTTACATCATTTTTCCCCTTAAAATGAGTTTGAATTTTTCTCCAATGGTTCCCCTCATTTTTCCTCTCAACATATAATATTTCAAGTATATTCTATTAATGATAATTAGTATTATTTTTTAATATTGCTATGTATTTTAAAAATTTATAAATATTACCAACTATAATTTTTATTTTAACTAAGTTTTTATTTTGTACATAAATCTAGTTTCTAATGGGAAAGAAAATGATTTACATGAAATTGTAATTGTATTAATGAAAGTATTATTAATTTCAACAAAGAATAAAACACAAACATATATTTTTTAGATATAAAATAAGACTATATAAAAATTTAAGGGTTCATTTGTAAATAAAAATTCTAATAGTATAAATGAGATTGTGGATAGTATTCTTTCAAAGCAAAGACACATTCAGAACAGGATCATTGGTTTGTATAATGAAGAGGGAAATTGGGTTAATTCGGAATCTGAAATTGAGGGAGTGGCAGTTAAGTACTTCACGGATTTGTTTCACAACTTTTCTCCAACATAGTTTTCAAGAGGCATGGGAAGAGGAGGTGTGAACAGCTCTCTTCATGATGTATCCGGAGAAAGCCTCTGATGGTATAACAACACTTTTTTACCAAAAATCATGGTCAATAATTAAAAGGGATGTGGTAGCAATGGTTAATGAATTTCTCTCGACCGGAATGTTTGATGTCAGATTAAATTTAACATATATTTGTCTTATTCCTAAAACAATAAGGCCCAATAGGATGACTGAGCTTCGGCCCATTAGTTTGTGTAATTTTGGTTATAAAATTATCTCAAGAGTTCTCTCTCAGAGGCTTAAAGGGTTATTACCAAATCTAATTTCGGAAACTCAGTATGCGTTTGTATTAGGAAGATTAATTTCGGATAATATTCTCATTGCCCAGGAGATGTTTCATGTTTTACACACATATAACACCTGCAAGGATAAGTTTTTGGAAGTTAAGACCAAAATGAGTAAGACTTATGATAGGGTGGAATGACCTTTTTTGGAACGTGTACTTTTAAAGATGAGTTTCTCTATGGAATGGGTGACTTTGGTGATGCAATGTATTTCCTCAGATAACTATAAGGTACTATTAAATGGTCAACCAAAAGGTCATATTGCTCCAGAGCAAGGTTTAAGACAAGGGGATCCCCTATCTCCATATTTGTTTATATTATGCACGGAAGTCCTTATTGCTAAAATTCAGAAGGAAGAGAGGGGAAAGACGCTAACAGGTTTAAAAATTTCAAGAGGTAGCCTGGCCATTTCTCATTTGTTGTTCGCGGATGATAGTTTTTTTTTTGAAAGGCTACGGTAGAGGAACATGTGGTCATTTTAAAAACTTCTAAAAGATTATGAGCTTGCTTCTGGTCAACAAATTAATTTCTCAAAATCATCAATCCAATTTGGTAACAAAGTGCCAGACAATACTAGGTTGGATATTCATAGTTTATTAAGCATTACACAATTGGGTGGAATTGGAAACTATCTTGGTATTTCAGAGAGTTTAGGTGGGTCGAAAATTCAGATTTTTGTATTTTTAAACGAAAGAGTAAGTAATACAGTGAACAGCTGGACAGTTCGGTTTCTTACACGAGGGGGTAAGGAAGTATTGATAAAATCAGTAGCTTCATCTAAGCCAACGCATGTAATGTCATGTTTCAGACTTCCCAAAGGGGTAACAAAGAAGATTACTAGTACTTTGGCGCATTTCTGGTGGGGTGGTCATAGAAATAAGAAAGGTATTCATTGGCTCTCATAGGAAAAAGTATGTACTCATAAGGAAGAGGGTGGGCTGAATTTTCGAGATGTACAAGATTTTAATACAGCTTTACTGGGAAAACAAGCTTAATAGATAAACCAAATTGTTTGATGACATAGGTTAGTTCTGGTTCCTTATCATGTATATTTCTTTTGATCCTTTGGTATCTGAATGTTGGGTTCTTTTTATGGCTTTTTAGTGCATTTCAGGACTTCTCCGATGTCGAACAAGATTCGTGGTTTATTAAGGATGCTACAATGATATTGCCCGGATTGGTCATCTTTTAACGGTGAGCGAATTCGCGCTGCCTTTTTGCTGCCCGACGGGATTAATTAGGTTCCGGCGATTGCCAGCCGCTTAGTTAGGCTTAAGGATGCTGCGGGACCTTCTGATGACCCCCGTTCTTCTGCCAGGTCGGACAGACAGTTGGCTTGGAGGTCGTCGTTCAGAATCCGAAGTCGTGTTAGGGGAAAAAAGGATCCCGAAGGTTCGACTTTGATTCATGTCGAGGTCCCTGACGTCAAGGGAATTTCTGGCGGTGGAGGATCTCCGATCTCTTTGAGTGCTGACTCAGAAGAGGATTCTTCTGCAAGTGACCGAAAGCGTCGTTGGTCGTCTCTTCGAAGCTGTGATAGGTCGGCTCTGGGCCCTTCTGTTCTACATCCGGCTTCTCATGAGGAAAGGGAGGCGTATTCGAAGGTCGCGGACGCTAATTCCAAGGTGAGTTGTACTTACTTTAGTGGTATTCTCCTACGATCGAGCTTGTTCTGACGCTTCTGGTGCTCCATAGGGTTTAGGGTTTAGTGTTTAGGGTTTAGGGTTTAGGGTTTAGGGTTTAGGGATGTAGAACAGAAGGGCCCAGAGCCGACCTATCACAGCTTCGAAGAGACGACCAACGTCGCGATGTTTGTGGGTCGCGGCTAGGGGTGGGCACAAGCCAAGTAATTGCCATTTTTGGCATACTTGGTACTTGGCTTAGCTTATTCGAGTAATAAAATTTTGGACTTGTATTTGGTTTATTAAAAACGAGTACTTGCATTTTCAAGTACTTGCTAAAAATGGTATACTTGCAAGTACTCGCTCCGTTTTATTACTTGTTGCTTCTGAACTAATTTATAATTGGTTATATAATTATTTATAAATTATTTAATAATAGTTTATTAATTTTTTCTACTTAAATCTTGTATATCAATTTAAAAAAAAAATTAGTTAGTTATAATTATAATCTAAACAACTTTTAATAAAAAAACATTATTTACGTTTTATATGTTTTAAATAAATATACGATAAATATAAAATTAAAAGAGAACTCTAAAATATTTCTATAATATATCACTTTTTAGTTCATTTATTTTATAAACAAGTAATTTGATTATAATGTAGAGATTTTTTTTGTCTAAAAGTAAAAAATAGGTAATAAATCAAGTAATAAGTCACAAGTAACAAGCCAACAATGCCAAGTAGTTACTTTTATTTTAGTACTTGGTACTTGTCTTTTACTTGCAAGTAATTAAAATAAACGACTTGATACTTGACTTGAATAAAATGAGTACTCGACTTTAAGAGCCAAGTACGAATCAAGTAGCGAGTACAAGCCGAGTAGCAAGTAATTGTGCCCACCCTTAGTCGCGGCGACAAGAATCTGGCGAGGTCGCGGGCCGAGGTGAAGAGTCTTGGCGAATCTCTTCGCAAGGTTAAGGAGGATCTGAAGAAGAAAACCGGAAAGGCCGATTATCTGAAGGGCGAGTGGAAAAAGGCTCGCGAGGAAAGCATGGTGTTCGAGACCGAGATCGCCAACCAAAATACGCTGGTCGCGGAGTTTCTTGCAGAGAGGGATCGAGATATCCGTCGTGAATCTCGTGTGATGCACCGTGAGATCGCCAACCGTTGTAGAGAGATCCTAGCTCTTGTGGAGAAGAAGTGGCTAGATAAGAAGAAAGAAGTCGATGCAGAGATCCAACTAAGGGAGGTGGTTGCGAACATCGACCTGTTGAATGAGATTAAAGGCGGTGGGATGGACATCGACGATGAGCTGGCTCATCTCAAGGATATGGAGAAAGATTGCGAAGGGCCGTTGAGTCGGATGATGTTGTGGATTGGTCTGTCGCGGACCTTGGTCTCCCCGAGATCTCTGGCGATTCGGTTGCCGCAGAATCTTCTTCCGAAGAAAGGGCTCATTCTTAGTTTTATCTTCTTCTCTTTTTTTTTGTTTCATATCGAATATCTAGTGTTCTTTTTTCTTTTTGCTTTTTTTTTGTAAAACTTTTTGCGGATAATCAGGTAGCTATAATATCTATGCTTTAGGGTTTTTATCTCCTTTCAGATATCAATATTTGTTTGTTCATGCCTTTATACACATCAAGTTCGTTCTTCTCTATCTTCGTATTCCCGAGAATCTTATTCCTTCAGACGCAAATCATGACATCAAGAAAGACTACTTCTCGTGAATCAGAAATAATTCGCAATCGGAACAATGGAGCAGGGGGATTCGTTCTGGTGACGTGAGTGAAGCTCTTACCAAGGTTCTCTGTGAGGAACCTCGACTTCCCCGCATTCCTGTTTGATCCGAGGCCAAAGACTCGGATGAACCAAAGACCGCAACTCTTTTGAGTTCTGGTAGTCAGAACAGCTCAAAGGGGCGTGATCATCTTCCGAAGAAGGAGAAGATCTCTGAGAATGATGCTCGACTCGGCTCTACGAGCGAAGGTGTGGTCGCAAAGACGTTTCACTGGCAGTTTTCTCATGCCAAGGATTATCCGATTACAGATGATCCTGATAGTGTGGCTCATTTGGTCAGGCATTTCAAGCCGGCGAGGTGTCCTCTCCCCTCACTACGAAATATGACCGAGCATGATGCTTACATGAAGATGGTGGTTGCTCATGCTAAGTTAGGTTTATCTGATCTTTTGATTCCTAACTCTTATTTTCTGTTGAGCTTACTCCTGGTATATCTTCAGGCTATAGAGGAAAAAAACAAGTTCGCTGCAACTCTGGAAAAGCGTTTCCGTGACATCCCTCGAGCCGAGGAACTCCACGAGGTCAAGAAGGTCATTCGAGAGTTGAAACTCAGTTTCAAGATGGCGCAGAATCGGGACTGTACCACTGTTTCTCAATTGATTGCGGCCGAGAGACTGGGAAACCAGGCCGCTTCTCTCGACGCTCATCTTCGGGTCGTTAGTAACGAAAGGAAATCAGCTTTGGAGCAGGTTGTTGTGCTGGAGGCGCAGATTGAATCTCTGACTGCGAGTCATGCGGAGGAGCTTCGCCGTGCGACTTACGATGCTAAAAAGACTTTGGCCGATGGTTATCTGGATGTTCTGATGTCTCTAAAGGAGAAGTGGGAAAGGAAGAAGGCCGCAACGGACTGTGAGATTCGCTTGAAGGAGGTCATGGCTAACATCGACCTTATTAAGGAAATAATGAAGAACAATCTGCTTGCTTCCGACGAGTTACCGCGCCTTCGAGCTAAGGAGGTTGAGCTCGGGGCCGAACTTGACGTGAATGCGGTGTCGGACTTTTTGGTTGGGAAGTTGGATCTTCCACTGGTTTCTGAGGATCTTCCTGAGGATTTCTTCTCTAAGGTGCCTCCTGGTGAAGATGAGTCTGGGGGTGAGCAATGACGCAACGGGGGGCGCTACAAAGATGGTGAGTTCGATGCCGAGGATTATAATTAATTTTGTATTTGTTTATTTTTTTATAGTTCTTTTTCTGGTTTCCTTGATGGGTAATAATGATTATGAATAATAATGGTTCGTTTGGTTTCATTTCGCTTTGGGTGCGCGACCTTTTATTATTTTCGCGGTCGTAGATCGACGTTGCTTGATATCGCGTCGATAAGTTGTGCTCAAATAATATTTTTACTACTATAATGCGTCGTATTTTTAGCGGGATCTTAACTGTTTCCATAGACTTGATCAGAGTCTTTTCCTGCAGTTAAATCGAATTCTGAGAAGATAAGGAAGTATTTTTCTTTATTAGTTATAGATGATTCTTTTGTATACAAATTTACATTATATGTTGGAAAATGTGTGGTCGTATGGATAGGTTGTTTTCCCTTCTGCGTTTGATCTCTTTGTGAGTGATTTGTTTGAGGTGGGTGACTTAACTCGGATCGTGAGCTGCCTATGTACCCTCGTCGAGGGATCAAATCTAACGTAGTTCGATTATTTTCCCTGTGGATTGGGTCATGTTTTTCGATTTGTCTGTGCATGTGAGTTCAATTCTTGTTCTCCTTATAGCATCTTCATCAATCTTATGGATTCGACTCAATGAATTTGAAGCTCGACAGGTAGCATGTTCTGGAGCTCTTTTGGGTCCCCCTTATGGTTTGAATTCCTTTTGGTGTAGGGAACTTCAGACATTGATGGTAAGTTGAGGGTACTGCCTTCATGATGTACTGCCACTGTCTTCCAATGATGGTGTTAAACAGAGCGGGTCGATCTATGACGAAGAATTCAACGACCTTTCTAACGTCCCCAGCGGTCACAGCGAGCTGGATGGACCCAAGAGAAAAGGTAGTTTCTCCTGCAAATCCGATTAGGGGGGTTCTTTCTTGTTTAAGAAGTGTCGTGGTGAATCCCATTCTTTGAAATGCATCATACAAGAGTATGTCTGCGGAGCTTCCGGTATCAACCATGATTCTGGACAATTCGCATCCTCCGACGTCGAGTCGTATTACGAGGGCGTCGTCGTGTGGTCTGTCGAGGTCGGCGGTTTCGTTTTCATCAAAGGTGATTTCGTGATCAGGGCCGGACAAAGGCTCTCGTATGCTAGCGCTGCTTTCAGCTCTTCGTTGGTGGGATTTGATGGAATTGACTGACTTGCAGAACTTTGATCCTCCATAAATGAAATCAATTCTTTTCCCTATTTTCTGGTGGTGCATCGGGCATCTCCATTTTTTGGTCAGTGTCGGCTGGTAGTTTCCTTGCCCCTCGGACAGGGTGGGTTTGAGTAAATGCGGGTTGTACTGTTTCTTAGGTATCGGTTTCTCCGGTATTCTTCGGATTTTACTGAACTTGTTGCTCAATTTGGGCTCATGGTAAGGTTTGGTTATTCGTCTGAAAGGAAGAGAACAAGTCGTATCGACCTCCATCGGGCCTCGTATCGTCATCGTGATATCGATATTTACGCGTTCTTCGGTCTGATTTGATGCTTTTTTATGTTCGGATCCCCACAAGATCTTGTCGACTCTTCTCAATGGGGCGGGAGGTGGTAATTTTGGCGCTGCCGGTCCGATTTCTCTACTTCTTTTACCGTTGTTCTTTGCTTTTGGGGTCGTCGGGGTTTCTTCTTCTTCTGCGTTCTCTCCGTCTTCTTTGTTTTCTTCCTTACTGCGGAGTGTGGCACGACATTCTTCAGTTGAATGCCTTCTTTCGTTTTTGGAAGAAGCAGTATTTGTTCTGGTCAAATGTCAACTGTTTGTTATGCGACGATGAATCTGTGGTGTAGGAATGTTGTCCTTTGGTGGTTTACTCCTTTGGAGTACTGGGCTTTTTAATTACTCCTTGTTGGCGTGGTATTGTTCTTTTAAGGCCGCCATCTCCTCTTCTAGTGTTGGGAAGTACGACGCGCGATACAACGCGTCGTTGAGTGACATGGGAGCTCGGACCGTCATTTCTTCCCTACACTTGGAGGAAAACCAGACTTCATTCTTCAGAGCTGCAGCGCAACAACTTTGTTCAGGCTTGATATCTTGGACTTTAGTTCTTTGAACTTATTTATGCAGGTCCTTAGCGGTTCGAAGGGCGCTTATTTGAGGTTCCATAGGTCTGCTTCGGTGGCGCGCGTCTCGATAAATACTGAATACTGCTTCAGGAATGCTGATACGAGTTGGGTGAAATCGTCGATCGAATTTCCTTCGAGCCCGGTGAACCATTCTAGGACGGGACCCGTGAGGTTCTCAGAAAAGAAGCGACAGTAGCTCGCTTCTCTTTCCTCGTCATTAAGATGCGCTCTTGATACGGCTAACCGGAAGGCCCGCACGTGCGCTTTCGGATCAGAGTTTCCCGAGTATTGGGGGAATTTGATCTTTCCGACATCATGTAAGCTTACACTGGTTATTCGATTTATAAATGGAATTTGGCAGGTCTCCTCGATGACCTGGTCAATATCGGGCGCCGAGCTCGCTGCTAAGTGCACGATGGCGTGTATCCTTTTGAGCTTGGCGTCGTTCTTTTCCACGTAAGTTTTGAATGGTCCTACTCTGTTTGGGGACATTTGGTCATCCTCTTGCAGGTTTTCATGCATCGATCTGAATGGGTCGTATGCCGAGGCGGGGTCTGGATGCACTGCGGGTCCCGTTCGTTGGAACCCGAACGAGAATCGGTCATCTCGAGTTCGATGTTTCCGTGGGATTCGTTTCTGTTAGCCTACTCCGAGTTGAGATCGGAGTCATTCTGATACCATGTGTTCCATTTTCGACCTCACCTTGACCATCGTAGTCCAGATTTCGATAGATCGTTCCTTCGGGTTGAGCCTGCCGCGAACTTTCTCCGGCATAACGGCCATATTGGGTGTTGACCGCTTTGGGGGAGGCGAAGATTCCACGGTTTCGAGGTAGTGACGTTTGGAGGGTTGGATCCGAATGCTGTCGGATTCTTTCCCTCAGATTTGTTAGGCTCTCTTCTCTCAGCGAGTTCTCTATTGGTTTGTTCTAGATGACTGGTAATGGTTCGATGAACGATCTCTTGTTCGCGAGATCTGTCGATAAGTGTGACGAGCATAGCTCTTATTTCGGCCATTTCATCTCGGGTTCGAGCTAACTGAGTCGGAGATCTCGGTCTCGTCGCTCAGGTTGGATAGTCAGGAATCGTTATGTCCGATGTACGGTTCCATACTCGAGATCCAGTTTGGTCATTGAGAGGATTTCAATCTGAGATCGTATTTCTTTCGGTGATCGAGGTTCCGATTGGCGAAGTTTGCTGACTTTGGGTCACGTTGGTGGTCTCGGTGACGTTTACCCAGTTGACGGGTACCAGAGCGGTTCCCAGAGGGTTTCCGGTGGGAGCAACGTTTGTTCGATCGACGGATGCCGGGGCGGCTCCTAGAGGGTTTCCGGTGGGAGCGGTATCGATCGATTCAGATCGGACGTTATTGGGGTTGTTCGCGTTGGGATCCATAATCGTGCTTAGACATCCAAGATCGGCTTTTTAGCAAGGGCGTTTTTCGTTTATCTTTCCCACAGTCAACGCCAAAATGAAGATCCTAAAATCCACACTCAGTATTTTGTAGAGTTCGAGAGTTCAATCAGGGAAAGACAAAGGATGTGGGAAACAACGCTCTTAAACACAACGATATAATCGGAGTTCGGTTGACAAAAATGGACTTTCATTGAATGCAGAATTCGTTTACAAGGTGATGAACAATATCGGAAATAACAATAAAGAGTACAAAAAAACGAACTAGAAATCTAAGAAATGAGGTCGATGTGATTAGTAAATTGCTCTACGATTTTTCTCGTGTGTTAAATGTCATCCTAGTTCTCTTTTTATAGTCCCTTTGTCCTCCAACCGTCTCTGTGATCTCCGGAATCTCACTACAAGAAAACTCAATTTCTACTAGGACCACTTTGCCTCGTAATTTCCTAGTAAATGACCATTTACTTGGAACTTACGAGGAAACGCGTTTTCTCGAAACACGTTCATCGTAAAGCCTTTTTCCTCGTAAGGTCCTAGCTAATTTATGAGGAAACTTTTCCTCGTAAACGCGTGGATACGTATTTCGTCGTAAAGTCCTCGTACACACTTCCTCGTAAAGTCATAGTAACCTTTTTCCTCTTAAGCTCGTAGTAATGCTTTACAAGGAACTTACTAGTAAACTTTACGAGGACTTTACTTCGAAAAGGTTACGAGGAGTTTACTTCGAAATGTTTTTTCCTATTAAAAAATATAAATTATAAATTTAAATAATATATTTTTAAAATATAAAAATAAAATAAATTATAAATTAAAAAAAAAAGAAATAACAAAATATTTTGTAAATAACTAAATATTTAAGTTTTAAAATTCATAATATACAATTTAAAATTTAAAACAACTACGGATGGTGCTCGTTAAATTGCCGAACGAAGTCGTCCCGACTCGCCAACTCCTCCTCGTCAATGTTGGTCGTCGGCTGTGACTGTGACGATGGATTCTGATGGGTTGGAAGCCCTCCGTTTGCCCGTCTCACACGCAACATCTCCGCCAATTGCGGTTTTCCAACCGCCAAAACGTCCTGGACATCGGTGAGAGAACTCACATGAGATTGCGTCGCCTGCAACTCCGAGCGCAGCTGAGCCGTGACATTGTGATGTTCCTGAGCATAAGACGATGGCGTTGTGGGGACATCGTTAACGGAACCAATCCCGACGATACGTCTCTTTTTCCTAGGGGCGACCTGTAAATAAAAAGATTAATAATGTTAAAATAAAAATTTAAATAAATAATAAAAATTAACAGATAACAAATTATTTACCTCCTCGTAAATCTTATCCACTTCAAGAGTGGATAATATGACTGGTGTCCCAGACTGCTGAGTCAGCTGGGTCTGGCGTTGGTCAGCCCGAGCAACAACCTCGTTGTAGATCCGCTCGGATCTAGAATCTACTAAATGCCCAGCCTTGTTCCGGTGGGTCCTCTCGTAAAGCTCTTTCTGAGATGGAAGAACTCCTGTCTCTTTATCCTCAAAATAATTTTTAAAACTAAATATTAATTAGGAATATAAAAACAGAGTAAAAATAATTAGTTATTAAAAAATAATTTACCATGTCTAGACGGATTTCCCCGAGAGGTTTTCGACCCCCGGTGTGAAGCATCTTCGTGTTGCCATGCTCGTCTCTTATCAAGCGGTTCTCAGAGTTTGTGTGGGAGGTTCTAACCGAGTCCGGCAACCCCAAATATTTGATGAGACCATCCCACACGTCGAATGTGAGGCAATCGGGTTTCCCCTCCTCGTAACCATCCACCTGAACAAAAAACAATTTTAAAATGATTTGAATTAAAGTCGAATGTGAGGCAATCGGGTTTCCCCTCCTCGTAACCATCCACCTGAACAAAAAACAATTTTAAAATGATTTGAATTAAAGTCAATGATATAAAACTATATATATATAATTTATAAATCCATACCTGAAAGTCGCCCTTCCAGTTGTAGACCATGTCGAGCAATCGCGCTTTTGCATTCGCCTCAAACTCCGTCTTCACCCGCTGGTGAATTCCTATAGACCAGCGATATTTTTGCTGTAACCAGAAAAAATTAGACTAATTAGTTCAATAATATTAAAAAATTAAAAATTAAAATAAATTAAGTTTATTAATTAACGACTTACAGCAAACGATTTGAACCACGTCTTTTTGTGTGGCTGGGCGGATTTTTCCAGTTTGAAGCTGGATCGGGAAAGTATCCCTTGATACAATTTGTTACGCTATGAGCGACACATCCGTCAAGACCAAACCTGGAAAGAAACAAAATAAAAACATTAATTAGACTAATTTGTAAATTTTTAGTTAATCAAGAAATAAATTAAAAACACTTTTTAAAAGTTAAAACATACCATAATATGTTGCGGCCGTCCCATCGGATAGGATCTAACTCAGGCAGCCCTTCTCTGTCTGGAAGGGCCATAATATCCTCGACCGAGTACACCGCAAATAGAGCGTTTGGCGGCACCTCCAAATCGGGATGAACACCGGCGACCGGTGGAGGAGGGGAGGAGGTGGTGGATCAAACCGAGGAGCCGTAGAAACTCTCTGAGTCTCGGGAACAACGTCATCCGGAATCGAAGAACCGGGAGCTGAAGAAGATGATGTGCCTCTGTGAGGACCAGGCTGACGACCAAACATATCGCCCTAATGACTCCCCTGAAGAGGCCTCTTAGCCCTATCAAGCTTGCTCGTTCTAGTCATCTAAATTTCAAAAAAGAATTAAAACATTAATATACTAGTATCATTTAAAAAAAGTTAAAAAAAAACTAAATTAACATAATCTAAATTCCCTAAACTAACCACCTAATCTAAATTCCCTAATCTAACCACCTAACTAGGAAATAGAGAGAACCTTAAGAGGATTCAGAGAGAAGATTGCTACAAATGAGAGAAATCGGATGGCTCGAGTTTATATAGGGAATTTTCTTTCCTCGTAAGATCCTAGTAATTTTAGGAGGAAATAGCTATGCCAGCGTTTAGGGTTGCGAGGCCTTTACGAGGAAATAGCTATGCCCGCGTTTAGGTTTCCTCGTAAAGTCCTAGTAACAGTGTTACTAGGACTTTACGAGGAAACAACTTTTACGAGGAAACAGTTATGCCCGCGTTTTCTGTTACTAGGGTTTTACGAGGAAAGGGTTTGTAAATCCCTAAAGTCGAAACCCCAAACCCCAAACCACAACTTCCTTAATTATAACCTCTTCTACAACTAAACTCCAAACCTCTTTTACACATAAACCCCAAATTCAAATTAATTTTGTGATTAAACAAACTTAAAACATACATATAATTCAAATTCATTTTTGTGATTAAACAAACTTATAAAACATACATAATTCATTCGGATACATTCTCGTAATCTATTGAAACATCATCATTTTCGTAAAACTCATCCTCAACACCTTCGTCCGTCGAGTGATCAGGAACATCTTCGTATTCACGATTATGCGGATCAATGAGTAGGATGTCATCAATTTCTGCTTCAGGTTCCTCGATTTCATTGGTGTTTTTTTCTTGTAATGGTGGTTCTTCTCCAGCGATTATTCGTCCTCGAGGTGTAACTTTGATAACAGCTAACCAGTTTATTCCCGAGGTAGTATTCTGAGGGTATGGAATGAAGCAAACTTGATCTGCTTGGGAAGCTAATACGAAAGGCTCGAATTTATTGTACTTACAAAAATAAAGACAACGTAGAAATTAATTAGTAGTCGAAACCTTGATGTCAAAAAAAAAAAAAAATTTTGTACTTTCGTCCACCATTGACATCAACTACAACGTTCTTGTTAATCCGAACACCTCTGTTGACGACGGGGTCGTACCACTCACACTTGAAGATAACGCATTTCAAACTCATACTTGGGAATTGAACTTCATAAATCTCCTGCAAGATCCTGTAGAAATCTGTTTCGCCTTTCACACATATTCCATGATTACTTGTCGCCCGGTGTTTACCATAGTCATAGGTATGAAAAGTATAGCCTCGTGTGAAATACATTGATGATGCAGTGACCTCTGCAACTGGACCTTGAAGTAATTCGTGAAACCATGCGGGATACTCAGGATTGTCATAATCAACCAGCAAAAAAGTAATAGAACTAGACATTAGACTTACTTTGTGGTAATGTATGCATAAAATTTAAGCTATAATAAATACATGTTTCCTACCCACTTGATAAAGTGTTAGATCTTTTCTTTTGTCTAACTCAGTTGTCGATATACCAGGTATTGCTTCTTCGACTTGAGTCACAAATTGGCTGTAAAATCATATATGTTATGTTATTTAATATTGAAAATATATATATATATATATATATATATATGTGTGTGTATGTTTATATATTTACCTTTCAAAATAACCAATCAATGGATGCTCGCAATTGAGAAGAATATAAAGGTGTGCATTATGGACGTCTTCATCACTCGACCACCAAACCTCTCTCAATTTCCCACCTAATCACCCAATTTGACAAAAGATGTCTGGAACATCGTCTTCCATATATGTCGGCACGACACAACCATCATCATATCTTCTTGGAGCTCGTTTTCTTGTACGTACTTTCGGTGCAAAGTAGTACGATGTGAAATGTGATGTTTCTTCTGTCAAACTTCCCGCAACAATAGAACCTTCAACTCTTGGTAGGTTTTTGGCTTTTCCTTTCAAAGTTTTCATGGCCCTTTCATACTGATACATCCATCCATAATGCACAGGTCCACGAAGTAATGCCTCATTCGGGAGGTGGACAACTAGGTGTTCCATGACGTCAAAAAGTAGGCGGAAATATTTTCTCCAAGTTGCAGATTAAGATAGGAATGTTTTCATGATGTTGTTGGACAACTTCCTCTTTAAGAGTGCGGGTGCTCAGAACCCTAAAAAATGCTCCAATTCCTTATATATTACAAAAACAAAATATTAAACACACTAGTATATATATAAATAAATAAATTAATCTTTGCGTCGTATTATATTAATTACCTGAAAGTGCTTCATGTACTTTTGCCGGTAGTAGCTCCGCAAATACAAAGGGAAGTAGTCGCTGCATAAAGACATGACAATCATGGCTCTTCATCCCGGAGAACTTTAGCCCTTTATCAACACATCTTGAGAGATTTGAAACATACCCATCAAGGAACTTCACTTCTGAAGCCACCCAGTTGAACAACGCAGACTTTTTTTATGATGACAGTCTGAATATCGGAACTGGAACTTGCCCATTGCTTTTTATATGTAGCTCACTCCTTGAGCAGATATCGGGTAAGTCCAACCTCGATTTTACGTTGTCTTTCGTCTTCCCTGGGACATTCAATGTAGTGTTCACAATGTTCTCAAAAAAGTTCTTCTCTATATGCATCACATCAAGGTTGTGGCGCAAAAGAAGATTTTTCCAATATGGCAATTCCCAAAATATACTCTTTTTGTGCCAATTGTGCTGAACACCATAAGAATCAGGCATATTACTGGGAACATGCCAATTCCCACCACGAGGAGCTGTTTCTAGAGCACCGTAGTAATCGATTTTCGCTTCGATTTGTTCTCCAGTTAAGTATGGAGGAGGAGTGTCTCTGACAACCCTTTTGTGCCTGAACAATGTCTTGTTTCTTCGGTATGGGTGGTAAACGGGAAGAAATCGACGGTGACAATCGAACCAAGTAGTCTTCCTCCCATTCTTCAACTGAAACGCATCTGTCATTCCATTACAATATGGACAAGCTAATCTCCCATGTGTAGTCCATCCAGACAACATCCCATATGCAGAAAAGTCACTTATGGTCCACAAAAGCATCGCTCGCATCGTAAAATTTGTTTTCGTTGAACAAGCATATGTCCTCACCCCGGTTGACCACAAATCTTTCAACTCTTTTATCAATGGTTGTTGAAAAACATCGAGAGATCTTTTTGGATGCTTTGGACCAGGTATTAATATGGTCAAGAATAGAAACTCTCGCTGCATGCACATCTCCGGTGGCAGGTTGTACGGTGTAAGAAAGACTGGCCACAATGAATATTGTCTCCCTAACATTCCAAATGGACTAAATCCATTAGTGCATAATCCAAGGTACACATTCCGGCTATTGCTAGCGAAATGTGGATGTACAATCTTTTCAAAGAGATGGATGAGTCATCTCTCCATCCGTCTGAGTATGCTCGCCGTGCCATCTCATCCCTCTAGCAGTCTTCTCAGATTAGTACAATCTTTTCAATCTGTCTGTGATTGGTAGGTACCACATCCTTTGGTACGGTACCCTATTACGCTCTCGACCTTGCGGTTTGAATCGTGGCTTCTTACAAAATTGACATTCTTCTAACTTCTCATCATCTCCCAAGTAAATCATGCAGTTGCCGATGCAAACGTCTATCATCTCCGAGGGCAACCCAAGACTATATACCAATTTCTGAATATGATAATAAGATTCAACAGACACATTGTCTTCTGGCAAATACTCTTTAAACAAGTATGCCCATGCATCCATACAATTTTCGGGTAGATTGTGATCGGTTTTAATACTCATCATTCTAGCAGCCAACGACAATTTAGACAGACCTTCTCTACAACCACTGTAAATTGGCTCATTTGCAGCTTCTAACATTTCATAAAAAAATTTTGCATCTAAGTTAGGTTCTTCAACTTCATCATCATTATGAGTTACAAATGCATCACCTACCATATCATGAACCCTATCACAATCTACCATTTGTTCCTCTTGGTGATGATAGCTATTTTCATTACGCAAATGATCAACCGGTTCAACCAGAAATTGCTATTACTACTGCTACTTTCATTCCTACAACTAGCATCTTCTCCATTTTGATACAAAATATAATAATATGGCATGAAACCTCTGTTTATTAAATGCTTCCGAACATTTTTACGAGGGCCTAATTTTGTATTGCAACATTTTTGATAAGGACACAACATCTTACCACTTTCCTGCGTGAGTGGTGTAGAATCTGCTTGATGCATAAACGTCTCCAACCCTTTGAGATTTTCTTTCGTCACTCTCCCGTTATTATCTCTGTGTGAATACATCCACTTCCGCAACTCGAAAATATTTCCCGGACCGGACATTTTTTTTGTCTTTGATCAAGCTTAAAGCTGAGTTTTTGGTGTGTTTGAAATGAATCACAAATGGTGGTACTTATAGAAAATTTTGAATCTAAGCATTTACTAGGAAATTGCTAGGAAAAGTAGGTACAAAACACGTTTTAGATTTAAATTAGATGTTTTCTATCCAGTTCCTCGCTAATTTGAAGTAAAAGAACATTTCCTCCTAATTTCGTAGTAATGTTTTACTAGGACTTTAAGAGGAAAGTATTTACTACGAGATTACGAGGAAATGGTCTTTTGCCACGTAGTTACCTCGTAATTTTACTACGGTCTTATGAGGAAAAGTTTTCCTCGTAAGTTTACGAGGACTTTACGAGGATTCTTGTTTTCCTCGTGAAACCGAAGTAATCTCGTAGTAAATTTACGAGGAATGATTTTCCTACTAAAATTTCCTAGTAAACTCTTAGTTCTCTTGTAGTGTCTCATCCTCGATCTCGTAAGGTCCGGCTCGACGTCGATTTAGCGATCATTCCAGATTGGCCTGGGCTTATTCAGATATGTGCCGAAATTGGGTCCAACACATACTATCCGGAACGCTACCGGTAGCAAAGAATCTTAGGACACGTGGGATTGAATGCAACTTAAGGTGTAGTATCTATGGAGCAGACGAAGAGTCCACCAATCATGTACTATTTGAATGTCTACCAGCACTACAAACTTGGGCCCTATCTAGAATTCTTTCTCCTCCAAACATTTTTCCGGCCTCTTCGATCTTTACCAATCTAGACTATCTTTTTGGAAGCTTTGGACAGATGAGGATTTTAGTTATTTTCCGTGGATATATGGCATTTGGAAAAAATAGAAGTGATAAGATTTATCTAAATAAGAATGGAAATGCTCAGGAAATTCTTCGTGTAGTAGAAATTGATGGAATTTTATGAGCGGAAGCACAAGTACTGGTGTCCAATCAATATGGGACCAATCATGGGTTTCTTGATGGGCTATCCATGGAAAATACAAGAGTTTGTTATGTAGATGGTGGATGGAGAGGTGAGGATAGCTATACCGGTTAAGGATCATATTGCCGAAAGAAAAGAGAGGCTGAGGTAATGATGGGGGCGATGAATCTTCGATGTAGTCTTTTACATTGGCATGCTGAGTGTGAAGCTCTGATCTGGACAATGGAATATATGAAAACTCTCCAATTCTATAATGTAGTATTCGCGACGGATTGTTCTCAGTTGGTGAATATGGTGTCATCACCCGAAGAATGGCTAGCTTTTTCTACACATATGGAAGAATTTCAACACACTGAGTCTTTCTTCTCTACAATCTGGATCAGACATATTTCAAGAGTACAAAATACCATGGCGGATAAGTTTGCATGCAGTGTAAGAAGTTCGTCTTTAACTATGTTTTATGTTGGTCCAGTTACTTAGTTTAGATTGTTGTTGTAAAAAAAAATAAAAAAATTGTGAAGATATTATTTATATTCTCATTTTTTTCCCTTTAAAATAATGTATCATTAGAGAAAGTTTTTCTTTAACTTTTGATGGTTTCCCTCAAAATGCATTATTGGAGATAGTCTTACTTAAATATATTTTTTGATATGATTGTTGTAAAGAATATTATATTATTTATACAATATCATTGGTCCATTTTTTGCTGTAACACAATCAACTGTCGATAGTCTCAGCCAAATAGATGACACATCCATCTCTCTTCTTTGATTTGAATTGTTTTGTAATAATGTGATACATAGTCATACTTTTACGACTACTCTCATGAAAAGTTGCTCTCCTATAGTCATACTTTTACGACTACTCTCATGAAAAGTTGCTCTCCTGAAATAATAATTGTCACGTTGGTTTTGGATTTTAATTTAGTGTCAACCAAACAAATATAAATGATGTTAAAGTTTATTGAATACTATGAAAATTAGGGCTGGGACGGATCTGGATATTCGTCAGATCCGTGATTTTAATATCTAGATTTAGATTCGTGTCTTCTGGATATCCGGGCTTCGGATATCCGTCTAGATATTGTGATATCCGCGGATATTTGAATTCGTATTCGTATCCGTAAAAATAATTAAAAAATAATAATCAATTTTAAAAAAATAATACATAAATTAAATATTTATGTATAATTTATAAATATATATATATATATGACATATAATATTCTTAATATTAAAATAAAATATTATAAACTTATTTTATATATAAATATTAATATATAAGATATAATTAATGATAAAATAAAAAACTAATATATTTTTAAAAATACGGATCCGAATTCGGATATCCGGATCTAAAAATTTAAGATATCTGAATTCGGTTTGCATGGATCCGAAATTTTATCATCTAGATTCGGATTCGGACACCTCTAAGTATCTTAGTTCCGGAGTGGATCTGGATCGAATCTCAGATCAGATTCGGATCCCAGATAAATTTGGGTATGATTGGTTGGGCTATAAGTAGTGACTTTAGCTTTATTTTCTATCTACAACCATATAAATCACCAATCATGCTTTAACTAGTTTTTAAAGCTAAAGTCAAAAATTTTTAAAAATGGTTGTAGGAGCCTCATTTTCTAAAGCAAAAAAATACTGCTGTAAGATTGCTGTAGGAATATTTTATTTTTTATTTTTATTTTTTTCTCATTTAATTTCTACAGCTACATTAGATACAGCTACATCCAAAATTTCTACAAACTAATTTCTACAGTAAAATTTCTACAGTTACAGTCCAACCAATCGCCCCCAAAAATCTCATTAAAAAGTGTCCTTTTCGTATATCTATTATATTAAAAGAGAAGTCATGACTCATTTCATGTGTGATTTTTTTCATTTGGACCATTAGCAAAAAAAAAATTATTAAATATATTTCATTTCTTTGTAACCACTTCAATCATAATATCTTTTGATATCTTTCTATTTTAAATATATATTAATTCTTTTTAACAAATATGTTGAAAAGATTTTAGCAAGATCTTAACTTTAAAAACATTATATAAATATTTTACTAATTAATAACTTGTATAATTTCGAATTAGTAATGAAAATAATTATACATTAATATATATATATATATATATAATGAAAACAAAATGTTATTCTTTTTATCTATTGCATAATCATAATCTATCATATTAAATGAAAATTACTATAATAAAGTGAATGTTATAAAATTATATTAAATTAATAAATTAATCAATTTTATTTTCAAAAATAGAAAATATTAATTTTAAAAATATAAAATATATTGGCAGAACGGATTAAGATTAGTAACTATAAATAAATATATAAAATTAACATATCTTAAACTTTTATAATATCATATTATCTATATAAACATAAAAAGTTTGCTAAACGGTAATCTAGCTTTGAAACTTAGATAATAATTTAGTATAAATTAAATATAAAGTAATTTTCAAATATGATTTTCATGCATATATTAATATTAATAATTAAATATAAATTCAATAAGATAAGTATATAAAAAGAAACTATTGAAACAACTGATATTAACATACAAGCTATAAAATTATTGTGTTTGTAATAATTATACAAACATTTAAACATATGACTAACGTTATTAATGATATAAAACTAATATATATGTATATAAATATGAAAACAAATCTCGCGCGGTTGCGCGGGTTAAAATCTAGTAAGTGTTTAAAATAAATTAAAAATGTAGAAAGTGTCTTCTTAATTAACTCAAAATATCAAACGGTGGGTAAGGATATATTAGCAGACAAACTAGTTTTTCGTTAAATCCAAAATATATAAATATCAGAATATAGGGTTTATATTAATTAGTATTGATTTAGCCACCTAGATGACCAAGAAAATATCTTAAAAGTGTTATTACGATGGGCTTCATGGTGGACACGCAAAGAGAAGGTGATGAGCATCAATGGAGTTGTATAAGAAATTTGGTGCGAAGGAAACAAGTAGACTCTTCAATTGGGAAAGCCCAGTCTCATCACAACCAGCAACTGGCCAAAGCCTTGACGTTTCCTCACTTGATTGCAATTGGTATTCCAATCTTCTCCTGCTTTTAGGAATCTGGTTTTCTTTTTCCCAAGTTGATCATGAATTTCTTATTGTATCTGTGATATCTGGATTTATTTATTGTTGTTGTAAAAAGTTTGAAGCTCTTTTTTCTGTATAATGAAATATTTAAAAATTTGGTTATGTTTCATCACTAAACCTTAAGAGTTTTGGTGATAATAGGTGTTGGATCAACAATTGGAGCAGGGGTTTATATACTTGTGGGAACAGTGGCGAGAGAGCATTCAGGACCTGCTCTCGCCTTTTCTTTCCTTATAGCTGGAGTTTCCGCTGCACTTTCCGCCTTTTGCTATGCAGAACTCTCTAGTCGTTTCCCCTCAGCTGGGAGTGCCTATCACTATTCTTACATTTGCATTGGTGAAGGGTAACTTTGCTTATTCTGTTGTTTTGTTTTGGAGCTTTTTGATGTTTTGCTTATGGGATGTTGGGTTTCTGCAGTGTTGCGTGGTTGATTGGCTGGGCATTGATTCTGGAATACACTATTGGTGGTTCAACGGTTGCTCGTGGCATATCTCCAAATCTTGTATTTTGCTCTTTGGCTAAAATATCTTCTTTTCCTTGCATTACACGAGGAGGATCTGTATGAGTTGGTTTCCTCAGCTCATCATCATATTTTTTCTTACAGGCAATGATTTTCGGTGGTGAAGATTGCCTGCCTGCAATATTAGCTCGTCATCAGGTCCCAGGACTTGATATTGTTGTAGACCCATGTGCTGCTGTACTAGTCTTCATTGTAACAGGGCTCTTATGCATCGGAGTAAAGGAGGTCTATAAACTTTAAAATGATCTCGATCACATGTTTGGAAGCGTGTACTTAAAAGTGAAATACCTCTTGTATGCAGAGTACGTTTGCTCAGGGAATTATAACAACAGTAAATGTCTTTGTCATGATATTTGTCATCGTAGCTGGTAGCTACCTGTGCTTCAAGACAGGCTGGGCTGGTTATCAACTTCCATCAGGGTAAATTTAGCATTCATTATTCACTATTATTTGGTAGATGTTATATGAAACATATGTATATTTCTGTCTTTCCTAGGTATTTTCCATACGGTGTTGATGGAATGCTTGCTGGATCTGCTACAGTCTTCTTTGCTTATATAGGGTTTGATTCAGTTGCAAGTATGGCAGAAGAGGTCAGTGGTAGTATCATCTGTTTTAAGGCGCTTGTTAAGCTGTGGTCTTAGGCTGCTAAGTGCATTGCTCGTTTTTTTTAATGGCAGGTGAAAAATCCGCAGCGGGATTTACCGCTCGGTATTGGACTTTCACTCCTGCTTTGTTGTTTGTTATACATGATGGTGTCTGTAGTTATTGTTGGTTTGGTGCCTTACTATGCGATGGACCCTGACACACCAATATCCTCTGCTTTTGCTAGCCATGGAATTCAATGGGCTGCGTAAGTCTTATCATTTAGTTAAGATGCAATACTGTTTTATCGGTGACTTGTTCAAGAATTCCATCTCTTCTTTTTTACCTCTCTGTTTTTTTTTCGTAGATATTTGATAACATTAGGCGCTGTCATGGCTCTCTGTTCTGCTCTTATGGGCTCAATTCTTCCTCAGGTAAACTACAAAGAGTCAGTGTCTGATCTGTGAAATTAAGGGAATTAACAATGAAATGTTCGAGTTTGTAGACCACCTTAATCCTCAAAAGAATCTTTTTCCATTTTTCCAGCCGCGGATTCTGATGGCAATGGCTAGGGATGGTCTGTTGCCTTCATTTTTCTCAGACGTGAATCAACGCACGCAGGTTCCTGTTAAAGGGACCATTACAACAGGTTTTTGTGCGGCAGTCTTAGCTTTCTTTATGGATGTTTCACAACTTGCAGGAATGGTATATTATGATTCGCTAAACTAAGCCAGTTTTGCCTGTAACTGGTATTTGACAAACTCAGAGTTGGTGTAGGTGAGTGTTGGGACACTGGTTGCGTTTACAATGGTTGCAGTATCTGTGTTAATACTCCGATATGTACCTCC
The DNA here is from genome assembly GCA_932364175.1 of Eruca vesicaria subsp. sativa. Taxonomy (NCBI): domain Eukaryota; kingdom Viridiplantae; phylum Streptophyta; class Magnoliopsida; order Brassicales; family Brassicaceae; genus Eruca; species Eruca vesicaria. Next base: position 338,280 of record CAKOAT010052488.1, read on the forward strand.
TGACGAGGTAGTGATAAAATTGGAAGTAGTAAACATCTTATTGAATTTGATTTCATCAGTAGAAGAGACCTGATTAAAGAGAGGCGTCCCCTTCCAGGTACCTCTTCCCTCATCTCTGCAAGAGGGGATTTGTTCTGTTCCGTTTCTACGCGGTGAAGAGAACTCGTCCAGTCACGTCGGCACTTCCAGTAGTAGCAAAAAACCTTTAATTTGCGAACCTGATGGTTCAACAGTAGAGAAGAAAGGAGCTCGCTGGGGTTGTAAGTTACTATTCATTCTTGTAGAACTTTTTCTCACTGGTGCATGAACTTTATACATTAGCTGATCGTCTTCGGTACAAGTAAAACTTTCACATGTGTTATCGATTCTGTAGGGGTTCTCAGTAAAGTAAACAGAAGGAAGTTTGCTGGTTGGAGTATTACCTTCCTTTGTATTGGGAACTTCCTGATAAGCTATGCCGCTTCAAGCTTGCTCTTGCCAGGGTTAGTTCATCAAAAATAGTATATGTACCTGAGGCTATATATATGTCTTCTACTGAGAATATTAAGTTCCCTTTTATCCAGGCTCCTCCGGTATTCTCTCTGCGGCGTTGGTGGATTGCTACTTCTTTTCGGTTTGATTGTGCTTAGTTGCATCGACCAGGATGATGCCAGACACAGTTTTGGTCATTCTGGAGGTACTGATTCTTCTTCTTTTTACCAAAAGCGTCAGAGCCTGATGTGTAATATAAACTCCTCTTCATTTTACAGGTTTCATTTGCCCTCTTGTTCCACTTCTGCCTATTCTCTGCATTCTTATCAACATGTATCTGTTGGTAAACCTTGGGTGAGTAGGGCTCATGTCTCATGACAGCAGATTTATACATAGTACTAACACCAATGAGTTTACTTAATATAATGACATTTTCTTCTTGCTAATGTTTTAGAGCTGGGACATGGGCTCGTGTATCGGTGTGGCTGTTCATCGGAGTGCTTGTTTACCTTTTCTATGGGAGAAGACGCAGCTCTCTAGCGAATGCAGTTTACGTCACCACTGCTCATGCCAACGAGATTGGTCGCAATTCTGGATATTCTTTGGCTTAATTGAAGCCATCAGTGGGGTGACTTCGAGCCTCATTCTGTAAAATATACAAATACAATCTGTAACATTGTATTGTTTAAGATTGGTGTATATAGTCATGTTGTGATTAAAATCTCAGATGTCATTATATTGGTGTATGTAGTCATGGTATATAAGTACAGACTATCCATGCAATGTAAACTAAACAGGATCAGTTGATATAATTAATGTACAGACAAATCCAAGATACATAAAACATAACAAAAACAATTGAACAGAAAGCTTCCAAGTAGATGCATCAACCCTTTTGAAATGTCGGAAGTGTTGGAGCTTCGTATAACTCAACACGACAGTCGATATCCAGAGGAGTCATTTCTTAAAGCACCTAAAGATATACGACAAGAAACCCCATCAGTCTTTGATTGTACAGAAACTAATGAGTTTCTTGGTTGCAGAAATGTTATAACTAAGGTACTTTATGAAAGAGAGCTTGAGTTTGTGGTACCCTAGGTGAGTCCCTATAAGGAAAAAAAATAGCTTGAATTATTCAATTCTTCGCCTTCTTCTTTGGCGGTCGTTTCTTTCTAGACTTGTTAAATCCGCCTCCCGTCTCCTGTGGTACAAAATATAGTTCTATGAGTTAGTTCACAGACAAGGTGTTGCATAACACCATCAGATATTACAAACCAGCTTCAGTAGATGCTAACCTTTTTGTAGCATCTATATGCACTTTGACCTGAGAACTCCTGTCCGCTTTTAGAGATATACACCTACAAGAGCAAGAACAAAATCAGATATTACAAAGTTTCAGACGTCTCTTGTCCTCTCAGTGTTCTGTAACATATACATACTCTACTTCCCATGCTTAAAAAACGTGTGTGTGTGTGTGTGTGTGTGTGTTTAACAGCTCAATCACAGTCACATTCACAGTTCTATGTAATTTTCTTTAGTTGTGGAAAGCGAAACAGACCTTCCTTCCTTCTGAGGATGTGAACCAGTGACCTGGATTACCAGCGTTAGCTGATACACCTCTTCTGCTAGCATCCTTTGGAACTGCAGATCTCGCTTTGGAGCTCTCTTGGCCCTTCGAGACCTTTGACTTTGTCTGCCCTCTGCTGCTTTTACTGCTAGAAACTCCGGTTTTAGAACTCCCGTTGCTGCCAAATTGGTTCCTACAATGGCATTGGGAAATATATATCAATGCCCTGGAAACGGAGGACTGTAAGTATAAAAAGGAAAAGGAAATAGAAATGTAACGCACATATAATCAATAAGGCACTCCTCTCGCCGGTTCTCTCTATCATTGAAAATCCCCAGAGGCAAGAAATTTGGTAACCGCTTCCGGGCTAAATTCTGGATCCTTGGATCACTGTGCATGAAGAAACGATGAGATGGAGGGGTAGGGTTGGAAGAATCCAAGAAATGCCCATTTTTCTGAAACAATCCACTATTGCTACTACTTGCCACAGCACTGCTTTGTTTCTGAGGTGTGTTTTTCTTGATCGAGCTAAAGTAGTCCTGACAAACATCATCCAGAGCTGGTGTCTGAATCTTGGAAACTGCCGCTGGGGGAAAATCTTTCCACAGATCTCTAGGTTCCTTTCTCTTTTGTTTACTGGCAACAGGTGGTTGAACCTTTGAGCATGAAGCATTTGTTTTTCTTCTGGTGGATGGGTGGTCATCTTCAGAATCTGAATCTAGTAGCTGCAACCTTCGTGGAGGACTACGAATTGGGATAGATCCAGATTCCTTTCTGTTTAAGGATGAATCGTTTGTATTAGTTACTCGGCTAAAATCTTTGCTGCGGGTGGATGGCTGGCCGTCTTCAGAATCAGAATCCAGTAGCTGGAACCTTCGTTGAGCTGGAGTTTGAGTCTTGGAAACTCCCACCGGAGGAAAATATTTCAACAGATCTCCAGCACATGGAAGAGATCCAGGTTCCATTATCTTTTTGGATAAATCATTAGATTCAGTTACTCGGATGCGTTTGGATGGGTGGTCATCTTCGGAATCAGAGTCCAGAAGCTGGAACCTTCGCAGAGGACTACTATTAGAGCTCTGAAACAGTGGTGCAACAGAAGAAATCCCAGAGCCAGTAGATGGTGGAACATCATCCAAGCGTATCCTTTTTACCGGGCTCCGAGAGATAGAAGAAGGTTGGTTAGTAAAAACCCCAGAAGCACGGAGTGAGACTCTTGAACTGCAACTAGAGAAATGACTTTTTGTCGATGCAGGTGCATCTACATGTAAGCAAGTAGTAAATTAAGATGATAGCAACGAAGGAAGTATGGAAGACTTGAGAAATATTACAAGGAGTAGAGTTGAGAGAGTTTTGTTAAAGAAACAAGTTTGATTTATCAGCTGACCCTGAAATCTCCAAACCTACTCTACCTAAAGTTTACTAATCATAACACATGATCGTCAACAATCATATCATGTATACATCATGTATCAAATAATATCTTCTATCACAGAGATCCATTCTAAGACTAATAAGAATCAACCTTAATTTATGAGCATCATCAGCTCTATAAAACTCAATAGTTTCTAGATACTCTTTGAATATCAACGTATCGCTGATCCAAGAAGCCCAAACGCAATGAAATGAAAAGTTGGAACAAAAACCCAAAGAGTGATAGAAAAAGGGTTCAGTACTTGATCAGAGACGTGACTGTGCTCCTCGAATTCGATTCCAGCATAACAGGTAAAAAGTGGAATCGTAAGTTACCTTCTGGAGAAGAGAACTCCTCGATGTCGTCGTCATCCTCCGTGGCATCATCTTCCCCAGAACGCTCGTTCATATCATTTACTCCGCGTCGCAACCGCTTCAGAGCCGGGCTTGAACTACCAGGTCCAACCTCCAGATCCGAATCTGAGACCGTAAGTCCCGGCTCAGGCTCAGGCTCAGGCTCATCGTCTCCGGGCTTGGGATCCGATGTCCCATCAAGGTCAAACCCTAGCGAAAACGAGGGCGCTTCAATCGAATCCATGACAAGAAATTAGGGTTTCTTTTCGACAAGAAAGAGGAAGAGACTTTTATGTGCCAAAGAAGCTTCAAATTGAGACTTTTCCCCCGCCTCGCGCTCGCGGGACAATCTTCGATTTCAAACAAATTTCAAGGTGGTTTTTGATTTGGAAAAAAATTTGTCAGCTACACGCGTGTCAAGAACTACACGAAATATATGTTAATACATGCCACATATACGAAATAAATGATATTATGGTGGCAACATCACAATCGGATTTAATTGTTCTTAAGCTAAATTAATAGGGTCAATCCGTAATTTATGAAACTTAATAAACTTAATTGATTTTAATTATTAAAATTAATAAACATAATATTTTTAAAAACTTAATAAAATTAATAAACTTAATATTTTTTGTTAAAGTCAATAAATTTATTAAACTTAATAAAATGGGCAATTCTCTATTATAGCCCTTTTGAAGTTTTTGTCACCAAAATAGCATCAGAAGGGAAAAGTCACAAAAATAACTTTCATTAATGGGTAGAATGTCTCTAATGCCCTCCCTAGATAAAACAACTAACAAAAAAAAAACTCGGCTTATGTTATCTCTCTCGTCGTCTCTCTCTCACGGTATCCTACATCTCTCTCAGAGAACCACCGCGCTCTCTCATCTCCATATCTCTCGATCTCCATCTCTCTCTCTGTTTCTTATCTGAGTAAAAATCAGAGAAACAACAGCAATGGATGCCAAAGAAGCTTCTGCCACCGATTTGAAGCGACCAAGAGAAGACGATGATACCGCCGCTGCCGCTTCCATGGATAACGGAGAGGAGACAAAGGAGCCGGCTTGTTTCTCCTCTGTTATTCCCGGGTTGTTCTCTGAGTTGAGTCCCATGTGGCCAGGTCAATTATCGTTGTTGTTTCATTATAAAACAAGCTCCTTTATAATTAAAAAGCTGATTATTTTTTCAATGATTTGTGGATGCAGGAGAAGCACACTCTTTGAAGGTTGAGAAAGTTTTGTTTCAAGGGAAATCAGATTACCAAGATGTCATTGTTTTCCAGGTAATTCACATCAACAACCAAAAAGCAATGACCTTTGCTCTGTTTTTATATGTATGAATTTTATTTTTATTTTACTTATGAACTCTTTTTGTTTTTTTTAGTCTGCGACATATGGGAAAGTTTTAGTTTTTGATGGAGTTATGTTTACAGCGTTTGGCTCTTAAACGGTTGATTGATGTAAGTATGGGAGTCATAGCACCTTTATCAGAGCAACTCACAAAGCCATTGCCCAATGCAATGGTTCTTGTCAACCTCAAGGAACTTTTTGGTGGTGCTTACATGTTTAGAATCATCTGTTAGTATTATCATAAGTGTACTGTGGTTGAGCCTAGTCATGGAGTTGCTTTGGCGAATTATGGTAAATTGGTGATGAAGCTTCACAAGGATGAAGCTAAAGCATTAAGCTACTTTGAACGCGCTGTTCAAGCAACTCCTGAGGATAGGTTCTGTTTGAACATTCTTCATCTTGGTGAAAATAATTGGTTATTTACTCAAAACATGAGTGTGTGTATGTGTTTTTCTTCTTCTTTGTTTAGCAATGTTATTGGGGCATATGCTAGTCTCCTCTGGGAGATAAATGATGAGGACGACGGTGAGGTTGATGAGTCTTTCGGAGACAGAACTCAGCAAGGAAAAGAAGACTTTCAGGTATCTATCTCCACCTTTTATATTAGCCTTCACATTCATTCTTGTAGACATGTTAGCTCAAAGTAGTAGGTTTTATAGGGATTTGAGTTTGTGGTCACTCATAGGCTTTTCAGTTTGAAGGCATTAATGTCGAGTTTTGATTTTGTACAGCCTGAGGGAGGGGGAAAACGCAGCTCAAGGTTGTCTGAAACGGTAGATGGAGAAACGCTGTGCAGATATGCGAAGGCGTTTTGGAGTATTAATGGTGACAAGGAGAAGGCCTTGTTCTATTTCGAGAAGGCCGTTGAAGCCTCTCCAAATGACAGGTAACAGTTACAAGTATGAATTAAATCTCTCTTTACACAAACTCTTACTGAAAATGTGACCATCTTCTTCTTTGTGTTTGGCCATCAGCATTATACTTGGAGAGTACGCTCGATTCCTATGGGAAATCGAAGAATGATGATAAAGATATCTCTAAAGTCTCCACGTCCATAAGATCTCCTTTGTAAAGAAAAAGCTATTGTTATATTAGCTTTATGCTAATGCAGCTTCACTCATTTGCTTTAGTGTCTTGTGTATTCTCAGAATCCTTTAATATCTCTTGCGTGTTCAAACGTTTTTTGAAGAATAAACCTAATCAATGTAATGTAAATGCTTGGACCTACTTTATCTCACATAGTTTTAATGAACTAGACTAGTAGACTATTCATCTTTCTTAAGTAGTCAATTTAAGTATAAAGAATGGAAACTATAGTTATGAACCTTAAGGTACTGTGTAGCTGGCCAGATGAAATAGTTAGTGTAACTGTTGAGAATAAACAAAATCATTTTGTGCACATATTTTTTGGAAAGTATTTTTTGAACATTTGAATGGTCCGTGCATCAACCACAAAACCTTTTACCCTCCAAGAATCTGAACTAGCAAGAACAAAATAAAACATAACAATGTTTAGATGATTAGAATCATCTGTCAGTATCGAACACATAAATATATTTAAACTTTAATTGTATATACATGTTTTCTAGAAAAACTTGGAATGCATTTGGCAATTTATGGATGGGTTTCCAGAAAATAATTCTGCTTCCTAGGGATATCAAACTCGTGGGACATGTGACTTTTATGTAAGAGTAGTGTTTTAGCTGTTAGGATGAGGAGAATCATCTGTTAGTATCGAACACATAAATATATTTAAACCTTAACTATATAAACAAGTTTTCTAAAAAACTTGGAAGGCATTTGACAATTTCTGGATGGGCTTCCAAAAATAATTCTGAAATTGGGAAAGAATTTAGCGTGTTCAGGATGTGCTTTGGCTCGATCCACAATGAACTTTGCTCATGCAATAGCTTATTTCTCGCTTTCTTCTTCTCTTCCCTTTTTAGTCCCGTTATTCTCCAGAACTCCAGCTTTTCCGTCCTTTCTTTCATCTGCAATTTTTAAACATGAAAACCGGTCTATACTTTTTAAACAGTTCTTACTTCTTATTATTGGGTGTATACATTTACCAAAGTACATATCAACTATTCATGATAGCATATAAAAATATTTAGGATAAACTTTCAGAAAACTTGAGGAAATGTGCAAGTAGTTAAATCTTAACCATGGAGATGAGCGTAACCATTAACCTATGTTTCTATCAAGTGAAAAGCATTAACATATTTTTTTTCCTCTCTCTTTGTATATTTAACTAATTTTGGAAGGATTTGTGTAGTTTCAGGAACGCTTTCCATAAAATTTGATGTTAATAAATTTGAATTTTTTTATGCTTAGGGTTTTATTGTTTGGCTTACGCATGTTGATATCTTTGGTAGACTCATGAATTTTCTTATGACATTGTTAGTTTCTTGTTTGTGCTTGTGAAACTGTGTATTTTTTTTTAAATTTCTGGAAGGATTTATGTGGTTTCAGGAAAGCTTTCCATAAAATCCAATGAATCCAATGTTAACAAATTTAAAAAATCTTTTGATTGGTTACTTGTTTGACTTACGCATACTGATGTTTCTGGTAGGATCATGAATTTTCTTATGAAATTTCTGGACATTGCTTGTGCCTCTGAAATTGTGTGTTTTAGTAATATCTTTCTAAAAGTTTATAATGTATTTCTAAAAGTTTATAATGTCTTTCTCAATCTTTAATAATGTCTTTTTAAATCAATATAATTTTTTTTAGAAAAATTTCAGGAAAGCCTTTCCTAAGAATTTAGAAAAGCTTCATAAATTCTTTTTTGATCAACTAGTAATTAACATACAATTTAGGATGGTCTTCCTAAATTCGTGTGAATCTTTCCTAAGAATTCAAGAAAGCTTCATATATTCTAAAACTTAACATTTCTATATATCTACAAAATACTTATACACATGTTAGTAAGATCTTTCTAAAAGTTTATAATGTATTTCTCAATCTTTAAGAATGTGTTTTTAAAACAATATAAACTCTTTAAAAATTTCAGGAAAACCTTTCCAAATAATTTAGAAAGGCTTCCTGAAGATTAATATATTATCTGGAAGCTCATCCTGAACACGTTCATGGCTTTCCAAATTTTATAATACATTATCTTCAATCCGGAAACTCATCCTGAACATGCTCAATGCTTTCCAAATTTTAGAATACATTATCTTGAAGATTAATATACTAAAATCTAAACCCTAAAACATCAACACTAAACCCTAAACCCTAAACCTTAAAATTTAAAGTCTAAACCCTAAAAAATTTACCTTAAATCCTAAAACCTAAACCTTCAACCCTAAACTCTAAACTCTAAACCCTAAACCTAAACCCTAAAAAAATAAACCCTACACCCAAACCCCTAAAACATGAACTTTAAGCCATAAACCCTAAAACATCAACTCTAAACCTAAACTCTAAACCTTAAACCTTAAACCTTAAACATTAAAGTCTATCCTGAAGATTAATATTTATCTGGAAACCCATCCTGAACACGCTTATGGCTTTCCAAATTTTCTAATACATAATCTTCAGTCCAGAAACTCATTCTGAATACGATCAAGGCTTTCCAAATTTTAGAATACATTATCCTGAAGATTAAATTGGTTCAATGCTACTACTTATCTCTTATCATTTTTGTGATTTTTTAATGGGGTTTCAAGACTTACCTTTGGTTAGAATTCTGCAAGTCGCTTTGTGCTTTTTATTTGTCAGTTTAGTTCATCAGTCTTCTACGTTTGATGAAATTGATGGTTAATGTGTAACTCGGCTGAGAGCAACACATAATTAGAGACTAATTGTTAGAAATATAACAACAAACGTTTACTTGAAGAAATTTTTTTTGTTTAATGTTTAGGGACCAATTTGTTTAAAAACATCTGGTAAAAGCTAAAAACATAAATATATTAACCGTTAATTTTATATTATAAACACTGGAAACATCTGCATGATTCAATTTATTTGGAAGGTTTAGTGCATGATAAGGAATCCTATCCTGAATTGTATAAGAAAGAAGAAAATCTTACAAAAACAAACAAAATAAAGATTTTGAGTGCAATTGAGGAAAGTCTCGATTATACATGTCGTGGTTTAACCAAAATAAGAATTGTACACCATATTGTAAGAATCAAATGAAGTTGTCTAATTTTTAAAAATAAAATTACTTAGCTCATTTCTTCATCTTCAATTATAAAAATGAAGTTATTTATTTTACTTGTTTGGCTTACGCATTTGATATCTTTGGTAGGCTCGTGAATTTGCTTATAACATTGTTAATCTCTTGCTTGTGCTTATGCTTGTGAAACTTTGTAGTATTTTTAAAATTTCAGGAAGGATTTATGTAGTTTCAAGAAAGTTTTCCAGAAAATTCGATGTTAACAAACTTGATTTTTCTTTTTTTTTGGTGTTTTCTTGTTTGGCTTAGTCATGTTATTATCTTTGATAGGCTCGTGAATTTTCTTATGAAATTGTTTGTCTCTTATTTGTGGTTATACTTGTGCTTGTGAAACTGTGTAGTGTTTTTAAAATTTCAGGAAGAATTTATGTAGTTTCAGGAAAACTTTCCAAAATATTTGATAATAACAAATTTGACGCTTTTTTTGCTTTGTGTCTTCTTGTTTTATTTACACCTGTCGATATCTTTGGTAAGATTTTTCTAAAAGTTTATAGTGTATTTCTTAATCTTTAAGAATGTCTTTTGGTTATGCATTCTTTAGAAAAATAGTAATCTATGCATTCTTTTGGTTATGGAAGTTGTTTTTAGCTCATCGGTTTTCAGTGTTGTTCTATTCATGTTATTTTTGCCTACAACTATATGGCAATGCAAAAATGACAATAAGAATATTCATGTAACATTCCACGTTTATGCATAAAGCCAGAAACAAGAAAAGCCATAAGTAGTACCACAAACAGTTACAAATGTCTAAAAATATAAGAGGAAATGTCAAACAGGCTAACGACCAACAAAATGAATCCACGCAGCCCAGATTTTCTATTCAACCCTCAAATATCTTACTTTGTACCAAACATCACAATTCAGAAAGCTACTAGCTGCAGCTCTTCTTTGTACCTATAAAAGAGGCTCGCACAAGACATTCTCTCTGTCGTAAGTACAGATGAGAAGAACACTGATAGCTGCAGCACCGACACCACCATTACTGACATAGCTTTAAGGGGGGAAGAAGACAACGAGGAGGAGGTCTTGTCATTGTGTTCTTCAGGAGTTTAAAAGCATAGAAAAAGTTGTTGAGCTTCTAATGTTTCTGATGTTTCTATCTATGGATCCTTCTTAATATGATGTTTAGAAGTAAGAACTCAAAAAAATATTAAGACACAAAGGTCATTTAGATTATGTTGTGCTGAAATGAGACAACATACATCTAGGAATATGCTTTCTCTAAACTTCCAAGTCTTTCTTCCCACAACGTTAGATTATATATAAGCCATTTGTCCATAGATAGGGTGTATAGCATCAAAAAAGGCATACACCTTTAGGATCTGCGTTCTTGACGATCCAGGGGTGTTGCATGATCTTCGTAAGTCTTGTGGAAGGATCCTTAACAAGAAGCTGCAGAGAATTACAAAGCAATGTATGTTAAGGATCTATAAACTAATCCAGCAAGAGAAAGTCCTTAAGCGTAATGCTTCAACTTAAGGTTTACCTGACTGATTAGATTTTTAGCTTCTGAAGAGACATTTGGTGTATCACGAAAACTCAGATCGATCTTAACGATTCTGCATACCATTATATATATAAGACAGCTTCATCAGGAGCTGAGGTTTTAAGTTTAAACAAAAGTCTAGTCTTGGCTTACCTCTTGAATGTATCTTTTTGACTCTCAGCTTCAAATGGAGGGCTACCATATAGAAACTCATAACACAGAATCCGTAAAGTCCAGTTATCAACATCATGATCATGATCTTTGTTTTCAACCATCTCAGGAGCTAAGTAATCTAGAGTCCCACACATTGTCTTCCTCTTGTTACTCGACTGCACTGACCACCCAAAATCAGCAATTTTCAACCTTCCCTGCAATGTAAAATCACAAAAACTAATAACAAAGCTCCACACTCTACAATGCAAACACTATAATCAACAATACACACATACCTCATGATCGAGCAAAAGGTTTTCAGGTTTAATATCTCTATGAATCACACAGTTTCCATGACAATAAGCCAATGCCTGACTAAGACTTGAAATGTACTGAATAATAATAATACACCAAAGTTAAGTCCAACGATTGAGTTTGATTTAGATCAGGTAACGTTGAAGGGACTCACAGTGGCGGCTTGTTGTTCGGAGAGATGACCATTCGCTTTGAGGAGACCGTAGAGCTCACCACCATGAGCGTACTCTAGAATCAAGAAGATACGGCGTCATCGAACCACCCGAAGAGACGGAGGATGTTGGGGTGTCTTAGGCTGGTTTGGATCGCCATCTCTCTACGAAGCTGGTGATGGAGTTTGTATTTCTCGATCTGTTCCTTGAATATCACTTTCAACGCCACCACGAAGTGACTCTAAATCACTCACACAGTTGAGACAGATGATGCGTTCTTGCGTCCGAGTTTTGTACTTTCCGCCGATGATGCGTTCCATGGGTAGCTCCAATCAAAGGAAAACCGAATCTGGGATCGTCGATTGAAGAGAGAGATGGCTGAGCTGAGATGTCTTCTATTTTTTTTTTAATTAGTCATAGAGAAAGGGCATAAGAGTAAATAATCCTTTAAATGAAACCTATTTTTGGGACTTTTAGTTTTGAATGCTAGTTTGGGAAGAAAAACTTGATTTGATGTTATTTGAGTCATTTTTTCTAATAAAATTATTAAACTTCATAAACTTAATAAACTTAACAAACTTAATAAATTATTAAACTTAATATACTTAACAAACTTAATAAACTTAATGATTTATTAAGTTTACTACATCTTATTAAGTTTAATAAATCTTATTAAGTTTATAAAGTTTATTAAGTTTTTAAAAATTATTATGTTTAATAAGCTAGAATCCTAAAACTAATAAACAAAATAATTTATTAAATTATTATGTTTATTAAGTTTGCGAAGTATATTAAGTTTAATAACTTATTAAGTTTATAAGTTATTAAGTTTGTTAAGTTTATTAAGTTTATGAAGTTTAATAATTTTATTAAGTTTAATAATTTATTAAGTTAAATAATTTTTTAAGTTTTTTTAAAAAAATATTATGTTTATTAATTTTATCAAATTTTTTTAAAATATTATGTTAATTAATTTTATCACATTTTTAAAAAATATTATGTTTATTAAATTTATTTTATTATTAATTTGAATAATTAAAATTAATTAATTTTCTTAAGTTTCATAAATTACGGATTGACTCCATTAACTTAATTTAAGATCAATTAAACTCGATTGTGATGTTGTCAACATAATATCATTTACTTCGTACATGTGGCATGTATTAACATATACTACGTGTAGTTCTTGACACATTTTTATACATTAGATAGTTTTCACCATATTAGTGTAAACTTCGTGTAGCTAAGAAACTTTTTTCCTTTTGATTTTTATTGATTCGTCCAAATACTTTTATAAATTATTACTAATTAACCTTATCGATGAGCCGTGAAAATAATCATAAATGGACCGTTTATTAGCATATATGCTGGCCCACCTATAAACCAAACCAGGCATGAATCCATGTACACTAAACCCAAACATCTAATCAGAACACGATCAATACTATCAATATAATTTATTTTTTTAGTAATCCCTTATATATTAAAAGAGAAGCATTTTGCATCAAATGTTTTCACACCATATTCTCACAATTTATTACCTTATTTACTACCTTCTCACAATATATTACCTTATTTACTTCAACAATTGTTTACCTTATTTACTTCAATTATAAAATACACGAGATACTTTAAAACTACAAAGTTCAATATCGCGTGAGACAAGTTCGGAGGCAAGTGAATTGGCTTGAGGGTTGATGTCAAAGTTCTGAAACGTCGTTATTTGGGAGGTGGGACGTACCTAAGATGATGGATGTGAAGGGCAACGTACCGGAGCCCATGAACACGATCTTGGTTTGGACATGGCTCGTGTGTAGCGTGAAGAGATTGAACTCAACCTTGCTAAGTTTGAGGTAGTTAGTGTACTGAGGGTAGATCTAAATGGTGAAGTGTGTTGTCTTCGAGAGATCCCAAGGCCGTATAGTAGTGGTGTTCTGAAAACTCTATATCTTCACTACGTAGGTTGGTGAGATTGGTTCTGTAGTTTTGGACTTTTGGGTACAAGTTTTTAACGTCGATATTTGTATCCATAGGCAAGGACGTGGACATAAGCTATTGAACAAATTGTCGACATATATATGTGAAAGTTTTAAGGCTCTTGAGATTGGAGATTTCGTTATACAAGTCGAGAATTTGCTTCTCAAAATGAGCCTTTTGGCTACCCATCTCGAGACTAGAAGGAGATTTGGGATTGTCTCAATACTCTTAAATGGTGTTCACAGTAATATACTTTCATCTTACGTGTGTCCATGTCGTGTGGATGACAAAAAAAACAGATATATGTTCTGTGAGTTATACGTATGAAAAAACGTATAGTGAGGGTAGATCTAAATGGTGAAGTGTGTTGTCTTCGAGAGATCCCAAGGCCGTATAGTAGTGGTGCTCTGAATGCTCTATATCTTCACTACGTAGGTTGGTGAGATTGGTTCTGATGTTTTGGACTTTTGGGCACAAGTTTTCAACGTCGATATTTGTATCCATAGGCAAGGACGTGGACATGAGCTATTGAAAAAATTGTCGACATATATATGTGAAAGGTTTAAGGCTCTTGAAATTGGAGATTTCGTTATACAAGTCGAGAATTTGCTTCTCGAAATGAGCCTTTTCGCAACCCATTTCGAGACCAAAAGGAGATTTGGGATTGTCTCAATACTCTTAATGGTGTTGACAGTAATATACTTTCATCTTACGTGTGTCCATGTCGTGTGGATGACAAAAAAAAACAGATATATGAGACAAAAGTTATACGTATTAAAAAATGTTTATCAACCGGAATAATGTTTTGTTCATGATCTTTAATTGGAGTATTACTTTTTTGTCTCTATCAACTTAACCAAAAAAACAATATTTATAATATAGATATATAATTGGACGATATTAAAACCCGAAACAACCAATCCAAAGCAAACTAATATGCAAATAAAACAGATATTATGTCTTCTTATCTTCAAAAATACAACAAATTTAATCATCTCACCCCACGCCTTGCGCGGGGTGTAGTCCTAGTATGCTATTATTTTGTTGCTTTTAAGATCTTCATAGAATGATAATCAGAAGCAGGTTTGAGGCTTGACCAAACCAGGTGCATCTCCAAGAACATTGACACACGAAAATTGTGCAGATTCATTAACATATCTCAGACTAATGTCCTTCATTCGAATACGTGTGCATGGAGCTTTAGCGCTGCAATCCAATTTCACCGCAATTTTTGTAGCTGATGTTCCTCTTATGCCTTGATATATCACATCGTTTATCCTCACTCCTGATTCCTATATCAATATTTCAAAATGTAATTAAGATGCTTAGAGCTATATTGCATCAATGTATGTTGTGTCTTTAATTGATATGTATTGATTATAAGTTATGATCAGAGTGTAGTGACTTAACATTTCATCTTTTTCTATCTATAGTGATTAAAAGTAATAATAGTAGATAATACTCAAAGTAATTTTATACTGTTACTCTTAGTTTAAATGATTTCATAATCACTTTATATACAGTATATATATAGCCATATATATAGGTAATCCCCCGTCCAAATAAAGTAATGATTTCTAATTGCAATTAAAAAAAGTTTTTGATTATGTTACCTGAGAAGGACAGTTTATGTTATGAGGGCAATAATGTTGGTCAATGATGAGAGGAAACTTGACATTGAACATAAGAGACTCTAAGAATCGAACCCTCTGAACAAAACCGGATGATGGATTAGCCCATGACTTAATTCTTAATCCATTGTCTGTTCCTACAAAAACTGTCTTCTTCACAGTCACATTTTGTACCCCTTCCTCTTCTCTATCCTTTCCCAAGCTCCCAATGCTACATTTCAGATAAAACCATATTTTTAAAGAATTGTATATGACACACGATTTATATGGATGCAAATAGGTGTATCTCTCATTTATAGAATTAAATAATAAAAACAGCGTATACTTTATATCGTTAGGCAACATAATATTGTAAAAATGATTTCAAATAACACAATAATTTAGAAAGAAACACATGTTCTCCAACGATTAATTAATGACTTTAAATACTTTTAAATCAAACTAGATATTTGAACTTACGAGTATAGCCCAGCCGTGCAGTTATTTTCTGACATATATATATAGGTGTATATGCTCTACTTATTAGTTATTACACATATATGTCACCATCATTGGATGAATATATTCTTCTTTTTTTTCTAGATGAGTGTATATTCACATAGAACTGGAGAATAAATAAAAATATTACGCTAAAACAAAATGTTGAATCACCTGATTCCATGACCAGGGCCACATGTGACTCGTTCGACCCACAAGTTCTTGGTTCCGGGGCCAATGGAGATACAATCGTCACCAGTTTTGATGGAAGCGTTACGAATTTCAACATCAGTTGATAGTTGGACATGAATGCCATCTGTGTTCGGGCTTTTTCCATCCGCCACGATCCGAATATCGTTGATCTTAACATCACGGCATCTGTTGATGACAATGTGGAACATTTGGCTGTTCAATGACAATAATCCCTTCACCCTGATTCTACTTGACTCCACAAAACTCATTGTCTGCATCATTACACTTAAAGGAAATAATTAGAAAGAGATCTAAGGTTTAGATTATTGAGGATATTATAGTTAAGGACTTATATTGTAAATATAATAACCTAGCATCCTCTCTTTGTACTAGTATAAATACTCTGTATAGTCTCTAATAATATTCAACACTTTCCATAACATCTATATGGTATCAGAGCAACGCTCCTAGAAACCTAAAAATCAAGTCCCGCCTCCCACCACCAACATGAGCTCCTCAGCCACCACCAACAATGAAGTGATCTCGCTCAACAACGACAAGAACTCTGTCCTCCACATCAACATGTCCAATGTCACTAAGCTCACCAGCACAAACTACTTGATGTGGAGTTTGCAAGTTCATGCACTGCTAGATGGTATGCTCTCGCAAGCCACCTTGACTCTGCAACTGACATCCCTTCTGCAACAATCACCACAGCTGACGTTGAATATATAATTTAATATATAATTTTGTTAAAAAGTAGTTTAATTATTTTTTATATGATATTGTTAAATTCTCATCACTACTGAAATGATACCTAATGTAAAAATAAAAAGGAAAAACACCATTTCATTAACTTTCAATTGATTTTGAAGAAAAAATCTTAAAGTTTTCAAAATTATTGTATAGCCTAATTGACCTTAATTTTAATCACTTTCTGATTAGTAGTAGTTTTTATATCGCCCTCGTCCCAAAAGACCATGTTAGAATCCGTAATACGAAATATAAACAATATGAATACTCCACATATTTTTAATCGGTTTTTGAATTCCATACATGGGTCAAGTAATTGTTTTTGGTACCCACCAATACAATAGCATATTAGGGATAGTGTACTTTTACAAGTGAACTTATCATACCGTAGCACCAGGTGGACAGCTGTTGTTGGAGGAGGCCTTGCAAGCCCACAACGAAGGTCCCTTAGCGTCGAAAGAACCACCGATAACAGAAACTCCAGTGACTCTTTCAAAGCTGAACCATGTTTCGTCTCGCCCAAGAAAGTTATAGTCCCCCGAACCAACAAGCGTCCCATCGATCCTGAAAACAATATCCAGGCTCTTGCAACTTTCACCGCTGAAACGAACTGGGCTAACAAGATATCGTCCTTTGGGTACGTATATAACCGCAGCATCCGTCGAACTACACGCTGCATCCCATGCCTTGGCAAAAGTTGTAGCTGAATCAACCATACCGTTAGGTTTAGCTCCGAAGCTCAGCACATTGAAGTGTTTTGTCGCGTGAGATAGTATTGGCAAAGACAAGAAGATTGTTGTTGATATAAGTAAATATGCGTAAATAATCGTACATTGGAACGTCTCCATCTTGCTTTTTGGGTTAATGTTTGATGTGACGAAATGAAAAAACTGCTTATTGTGTAAACTGAAGTTGAAAAGGGAATAAAATACTTGATGGCAATGAGTAGGTATAGTAAGGCATATGTATATATATATATACACGGTTTTAATTATTTTATGTTTTGTATTAGAGTGTATTGCGATTATATTCGGATAAGGGGATAAACGGTGTTGCGTTTAAAGCTGATATCAAATAGGGTGACAAAGACACAGCGCGTCTGCATGAATTACTTAAATTACAAACTAGTAACCAGTGTCGTCGCTTGTTATAAGTATATAAATAACGTGTCATCGTTGCTCTTTGTTTTTCATGTTTTGCCTCTTTAAAGTCTTAAAAGATGATAAAAAAATAGTTATTACAATGGTATAGGGAAAGTGGGTTCAAACCTCTTTTTACATTTTTTAACAAGAAAAACGGTGGAATATAGGAAGTTTCAGATAGACTATGTACAACAGTTATGCAGACTAAAACTGTTCATGGCTAATATGATTATTTTACACGAAGAATGCCATAACTTAGCAGTTTAAAACTTAATTGGATATTTCTTCTAAAGGTATTGCCATCAAAGCAATTTAAATGACTTGAGCAGGCGCAGCTTTCTTTTTCCCGAATCAAACTATCATTTTGTTTAGAATTACATTGAATCTTAATAAACCTTCGATTTGAAGATATCAATCGCTTTTTGTCACCTTCATCCTAGGCTAAATTAAATCCACATATATTTGATGACAATAAGCTATCTCATATTAGACAAAAAAAATCAACATATACTTAATAAAGTACATTTATAGATACAATGAATCTACAAATTATGAATATATATATATACACACTATTATTTGATAAGTATATTTGCTCATTTGTCAAATTTTCCATGATTTTAGGTAATTTGCTTATTTATAATATTCTTAATAATTTTATATATAATTTATTATATGATTAAAACAAATTTATACTAATAATATTATATTTTAGAAAATAAGATAATTTTATGTATCATTTTATTATCTTGAAAATATATTTCTATTGTAAAATTTAAGAATTTGCTGCTTTGTCAGTTTTTGCATGACTTTAGGTAATTTTTCTTATTTATTATATTTTTTATAATTCTATACATAATTTATTATATAATTAAAACAAATTTCTATTAATAATCATATATTTTTAGAAAATAAAAAATATATTTTCTATTATAAAATTTTAAAATTAAATAATTTCTTAATAATATTATATTTATGGAAAATAAATAATACTTATGTATTATATTGTCATCTTGCAAATATATTTTATATTATAAAATTTAAGAATTTAATGATTTGTCAACTTTTCTATGATTTTAATTAATTTTGCTTATATGTCATGTTATAAATAATTTTTATATAATTTATTATATATTAATAGTATTATATTTTTATAAAATAAGATATTTCTTATGTATAATCATAATTAAATATAAATCAAGGAAAAATATTTGTATAAATATATATTTTCTTTAACTTTCCTCATATGTGAGTGCTGGCATTTATAGTTAATTTGATGCTTGATTTAATTTATTTGAAAAAATAAATAATAACCATTATACTGATTTTTGAGTTAATAAAATATAAACTAATAAGTATTCATTAATAATTATGCTCGTATGTGCGGGTTAAACACCTAGTATACTATTATTTGCAAAGTGATTTTTTCGTATCCGAGATCTCACATTAAAAGTTAGAGCGTTTAATGTTTATATTACCCTTAATGATATATATATATATATATAATTTATGATATACTCAAAAAAAAAATATTAAAAGTATTAGATTTATATGTTATCTTTAGATAATTGATTAGAAATTAATATAATAGAACTATTAAAAATAGAATCATATTTTCAAAAAATAGGATACTTTTTATATATACTCTGTTGTTATCTGGAAAATAATATTGTAACAACATGATAAGTCTTATATATATATATATATTGTGATTTTATATATAATTAATTTATACTTCTGAAAACAATATTATTCTATTATAAAAAGTTAAAATAAGGTATAAAACAATTTATAGTTAAATGTTAATCGAAAAAAAAATTGTATAAAGATAGTTTGTAAAATATTTTTAATATGTGAGTTTTTTATTTGAATTTGAACACAAAAATAAACATATATATGTTGATGAAAAACTTTATTAAATATAATAATTAGTCATTTGATTTAAATATTGTGAGAACATGATAATAACTTATCATACTGGCTTTTTTTTTATTATTAAGACATAGATTAATAAGTATTCATAAAAATATGCCATTAAGGTATAAACCAATTTATAGTTAAATATTAATCGAACAAAATATTTTTATAAAGATAACTTGTAAAATATTTCTAATACATGAGTGTTTTTTGAATTTGAACACAACAATAAACATAATATATATATATATATATATTAATGAACTTTTTTATTAAATATAAGCAATTGGTCATTTGATTTAAACTCTATGAGAACATGATAATAAATTATTATATTGTTTTTTTATTAATATGACATATACTAATAAAATTACGCCTTTATATAGAGACAAAACACCTAGTGTATATATATGTTTTTTTAAGCTTGAAATAGTGATTTTCTTACACTGAAGCTATGAATTATGAAGCTTTGCACAACCACAAGTAGGGGTGGGCACAAGCCGAATACTTGGTATTTTCGACATACTTGGTTTTCGGCTTAATTTGTACGAGTATTAAGTTTTTTGACTTGTGTTTGGTTTTTTAATACCGAGTACTTGAAGTTTCAAGTACTTGCAAAAAATTGACGGATTTTTAAGTTATTTGCCTTGTTTTATTATTGGTTATTTATAAATTACTTAATAATTTTTGAAATTTAAAAATAATTAATTTTCTTATATAAAAATAATATGTCATTATTTTCATGTATTTTAGTCAATTCGAAAAATAAACTATATAAATGAAAAAATTCTAAGATGTTATATAAATATATTAACTTATGTTTGATGTACTTACAAAGATGAAAATGCAGAAGAGTTATTTTACTATGATTTAAGAAAATGTTTTTTTTTTCATTAATATAGATGAGTAACAAACCAATGTAACACCAAGTAATTATTGTTTTTTGAATATTTGATATTTGTTTTGTACTTTTTTTGTTAAGGCTTTCATTAAATTTAAAATGCAAGAAATAGAAATATATAGTCCAGAAGCTAGTTTGTGAGCAAGACCTAGTTTAAAAAAAGAGTAAACCCATTAGATAGTATACCCATTATGAAAAAGCAGAAAGCCAGTGGATAAGAGAAGATTCATCGATCAGTTGGCTTAAGGAAGAGAGTTTACTCTGTCGCATGAAAAGATCCAACACTAGAAGAGAGAAGATGATAAGGCTGGATTATTTTCCCGGTAAGAAGGGATCTCGACTTTGTCTGCCTATCGATGGACGTAAGGAGAGTGGCTGGCGATCTCGAAGTGTTGCGGTAAAGTCGAGAATTTCTCTCCATCCAAATCCAATAGATAACTTCTTGCCAAGAGAGAAGTAAGAGACGTTTTCTGCTTCGATCATCCGTTAGATAATGCATCTACTTCAAGTTGTCATTCCAGGCTCTCTAAGGGATTAATTCAAATCGAGTTGTGATGGCGAACCATATCTCAAAAGAGTAGTCACATAGGAAGTAGACATGGTCTCAGCTTTCTTCGGATTTGGCACATAGCAGACAAGAGGCGTCATTTTTCAAACCCCTGGAGCTCAGTCTATCTCTGGTTGGGCACCGATTCAGTTACTAGCCATGCCATAAAAATATGTTTCAGTACCCCTCTAGTGATCCACGGTAAAATGTCTAGTTCCCCTCTAAGTTTTTGATAAACCGGGCCAGTAGAATAGCTATCGCTATGTCTTCCTTCAATAACCCACTCGTAATGATCATCTTCCTTAGTGAGGTTAATGTTCAATAAAAAGGGGATAACACTTACTTGATTTTTGGATCGAGCAGGAGGTATAAGCCATGTTCTGTTGTCCTAAAGAGAAGCCAAAGTAGCCTTCTTCCTAATACCCAGTCATGTGTTTCTCCCCTCTAGTATGAAGTCATGTATTCGCCCTTGAGGGAACCAGTTATCTGTCCAAAATCTATAATTCCTGCCATTCCCAATCTTCATTTGAATCCAGGTAAACATCGAATCCCTCATTTTAACGATCTTGTTAGTTAGCCAGGAAAAAACCAGAGCTTGGCTTGATAGTCTAGAAGTTGCTTAGGTTATCGGATAGGACAGTAGTCTTGAACCATGCCACCCAAATAGAATTCACTTGGAAGAATAGCATCCAAATAAGTTTAAGTGTACAAGCTCTGTTCCATACAAATAGATCCTTTCTCCTAGTCCACCATGTTTCTTCTCCTTATTAACTTCTTCCCATGCTGCTCGGGCTGTGTGGTGACTCTCAATGTCTCCCTTCCAAAGAAAAACTCCACATAGAGAATTTATTCATTTGATAAAAGCTTTTGGAAGGATGAACGAGGAACGCTAGAAGGTGTTTATCCCAGCAATCACAGTTTTAATCAAAAGAAAACGACCTATAAATGAAAGGGCTTTAGCACTCCAGAAGAAGAGTTTGGCCTTTATTTGCTGTATCATTCCTTCACAGTTTGAGAGCGACGGATTCGTGGAACTGAGTGGTACTCCAAGATATCTAACTGGAAGAGAGGAGATATGCATTCCAGTGGAGGCTTGCATAGTATCAATTTCGCATTGACTCAATCCCGAGGCAAAAAACGTAGACTTCTGCATACTCACTGCTAAACCGGAACAAAGTTCAAACTCGTTCAAAACCTGCAAAACAGTCTGAAGCGAAGAGAGTGAGCCATCAATAAAAGTTAAGAGGCCATCTGTAAAGCTTAAATGAGTGAGCTTGGCATTGTGGCACTTCTGGTGGTAGTTGATCTTGAAATCCTCAGCCGCCTTTTTAAGCATATGAGATAGGACATTCATAGCTATAACAAATAAGTAGGGGGACAAGGGGTCGCCCTGTCTTAAGCCCCTCTTTCCTTTGAAGTAACTGTGGACCGTTCCATTGTAAACAAGTGTGAAATTAGTGGAGCATACACAAGCTTTCAGTAGTTTGACCATTTGTGGTGGTAAGTTGATTCCCTTGAGAGAGTTGAAGAGAAAATCCCGCGAGATGGTGTCAAAAGCTTTTGCTATGTCCATTTTCAAAGTAATACGCTTAGGCCCTGAGCTTTGTGGTAACCATTGGCTAGCTCTCCTACCAAAATAGTGTTCTCAAGGAGTAGTTTCTTTTGGACGAAAGCAGTTTTAGAAGGAAGAATAAGACTTGGGAGGATAGGCTTCAATCTCTTAACCAAGAGCCTCAAGATGACCTTATAGATGGCGTAAGACGAGCGATCGGCCAGAAATCTGAGATAATGTTAGATCCTGGTTTCTTAGGGATTAAAGAGAGAATTGTCGCATTTTTTGCAGCAGGGAGAAACGAAGATGTAAAGAATGCCTTGATTGAAGCAGTCACTTCCACCCCAACAATGCTTCAAGCGGCTTTGTAGAATCCCATAGCAAGACCACCCGGGCCAGGCGCCTTATTTGGATTTAGCCAGAAAAGAACACGGGTAATTTCTTCTTCCAAGGGTATTGGGGTCATGGACTGGTACAGGTCATGAGGAGCCGAGTAACCAGTTAGAGCGAAAAACCAAGTTGGAAGAGAGAAAGTTTGCAGAGGCAGAGAACCTTCAGGTCCCAATATACTCTTGAAGTGGTTTAAAGCGATGAAGCTCACTCATAGCCATAAGGTCAGACACCAAGACTCCATCATGAAGCTGGAAGCACCGAATGGCTTTATAACTGATTCTTGTTTGAAAGACCCTAAAGAAATAGGCAGTGTTAAGATCTCCTTCTTTCAACCAGTTTACTCTAAAATTTTGCCTGAAGTAGCACTACTCTATAGACCTTAGGAAATACCACTTCTCTCGCAACTCTTTTTCATTCTCAAGTGCAAGAACCTGGCGGCAAGAAATAAAGTATTAGCCTGACTTATTCTCAACTGAATTTGTGAAAAAATCTTTCTATATAGGCGGATCAAGTTTTTTTTTTATGCATTTCTGCTTCCAATAGAGATCTTTAAGACTCATGACCGTGCTTCCAGCTTGATTCGAAGCCTCAGTAACTAGCTGGAGAAAAGAGGGGGTGTTTGGCTAAATAGTTGAAGAATTTAAAGGGTTGGTACCAGTGATGGGGAGTGGATGGGCTAGGTCAATAAGACACGGCTGTGGTATGAGGTCAAAGGAGGGAGAAAAGTTGTTGAACAGTTAGGGAAGAGGCTGAGGGTCATGTTGTTTATGAGGAAGCGGTTAAGTTTCTTATCTATTGGAGAGAGAGGGTGTATGTTGGTACATGTAAAAAGAGGACCGTGAAATCTTAGACCAGAGACACGAAGTTGGATGAGACAGTCGTGGAAATCAATCATAGACTTGTCCAGCAAATTGACATGAGGAGAACAATGCTCAGAGTGGTGAATTATTTGATTAAAATCACCTCTAATCATCCAGGGCAAGGTATGAATGTTCAGGTTCTGTTGGAGATCAATGAGTTCGACCCACAAATCAACTCGTTCCTCATGAAGGTTGGATGCGTAGATAGCAGTATAGAAGAAAGGCAGAGCATCAGAAAGAGCAACTTGACAAGTCATTGACTGCCTCGATTTGTGTAAAATTCTGACTACTGCAGGCTCCTTCTTGAAGATAATGATTCTGCAATCTTCATCTTCCGAATGATTGGTTTCAAACTTTCAATTAGCGCAAATGGTAGCCATAATCCTTGGGACATTTTCTGCTTTTATATTGGTTTTAAGTAGAGCACCAAAAATGGGTTTATGACTACTTAGCCATTGGCAAAAAGGTCGATGTTTCACCGGGTCATTAATGCAACAAACATTCAAAAAAATATTGTTTACTACACATTAAAAAGATAAAGGGGACTCCCCAATAGGGAGGGAGACATCACGAGCAAACATTAGAGAAATGATTAGAGGTTGAGGCGTTGATGCATGGGAAAGAAAAAGAAGCATCATCAACATGAGGAGAAGAAGCGGAAGTTCAAGGAGGGACTTTAGAGGGAGAGATCAAAAGGGTGGAATGGGAACGAAAACGCTTGAAAGAAGGTTTAGGCAGAACAACATGAAGAGCAACAATATAAAGTATTTGTGAAAAGGTTGAGGTTTCATGAGGGCCAGAAGAGTCAAAAGGTATTGGAGAGGAGGGGCCAAGTTGGGGTGGGACAAAAGAAGGTATAGATAGTGTCTAAAGCGGTATGGATGGGGTACCACAATCATTGGATCAGAGGGTGACGAGGTTTGAATGGGGCCAGGAACAGGGACAGGGACAGAGGTGGGAGGAATAACTGAAGGAGAGGCAACCGAGCTAGTAGTTTTCAAAGTATCCTTCTTCGCAGTTGAAGAGACTTTAGCATAAGCATAGACTGAGATTTGAGGATGGCAGCAGTAAACATTTTTTAGCTATATGGCCAAGTTTTTTACAATGGGATAAAATAGATGGTAACCATGGGTATGTCACCATCACTTTAACCACTTCACCACTTTTCCTTGTGAACTCGACAACCTCTAGGACATGTTTGGTAAGATCAACAACGACCTTCACGTGAGAGATTGTGAGGCTGACAAGGTTCTTGGTAAAATCATCAGTCTCTTTTGGTTCTCCTATTAGTCCAGCAACCAAGATTAGCCCTTCCTGATGACGAAGATCCAATTGTACTCCAATCAAGTGTGCCCAAATTGGAGTGAGCTGAGTTTCACTGAGTTCTATGAAAGACAAAATCACTAATGTACCAAATTCCTTTCTCGAGAGTTTTCTCCCTGAGATAGTCACTACGTATGCGAACCAACATCAAACACGTGAGAGGATTATCATGAATTTCAACCCTCGTACCTTTGCCCCACATGTGGTTTAAAATGTTTTGAGTTTTGCTTTAGAGGTGGGGGTCTGCCATTAAAATAACAGGCGATGAAGTCTTTGTGTAGTTCCGCACCTTTAGCAAATACTTCATTGGGGTTTAGAACAGTTGACCTATCAGTTTCTGAGATAGTGATAGGCGCCAGTCTTTGAAGAGATTTATCTTCTGATTTTCTTGTTCTTTCCACTAGTTTTGGTGCATGAGCTTGTGAAACCTGCTGCTAGAGTTGAGGAGGCGGCAAGATCGGTTTGACAGGGTTGATAGTATCAACATGAACTGTGGTAAGGTCCAAAGAAGGGGAGGAAAGGCTAGGGCGGTATTAGATAGGGCAGTATTAGAGGCAGAAGTTTGGGGGAGGGTTTATGCTAGGAGCTTGGAGATGGGGAAGGATGAGAGGGCTAGCTACTTTATTAATTTGGATTGGCGAAGAAGTTTTAGGTGGGAGAATTCGATAATGTGCATGAACAATATAATTAAATGTAGGATTTGTTAAGTTGAAGTTTTTGGCATTAGTCTAGACTGTTGCCGACTGATTCAAGTTTGAATCAGTAGTTTTTGACAATTGTTTTGAAGAATGAGTGGATCTAGATACACTCAGTTTAGAGAACTTTTCATATTTTAGGGAAGTTGAAGAGAGAAGAAGATATTGTGCCAAGGGGAAAGTTGAGACAGGGTCACGAGGGTCAGGAGGGATGAGGGGGGGGGGGGTTATCTCCAGCGGAGAGAGGCGGTGGAGTCAAGACAAAAGCACAAACCAAAGAGAGCCAGGGTTCTCCATCGGAAGAGAGCGTTTTTATTGGTATTTTTTTATACTTACAAGTAGCAAATAAAAAGCAAGTAACGAGTAATTATGGTCACTCATGACATGTAATACATAAATTCTAATTAACTAATAAAATGGATATCAAATACTTAATAAACCAAGTAATATATAACAAGTAATGAGACGAGTGAATAATAACAAGTAACAAACCAAGTAACAAACTAAGTAGTTAAAAATAAAAATGAACTTAATATTTGACTTGTACTTGGAAGTAATAAAATCCGTTTAGTTGTTTCTCGATTTGATTGTATCAAGTATTTGTTTTTTTTTTTCAAATCGAACCGAGTCAAATACCAAATACAAATTGGGTATCAAACATTTGTGTCCAGCCCTCCACCATAGAGGAAGAAAATAGAGAGCTCTTTTTACCTATGTTTTTTTTGTTTCTTCTGATGAAAACATTTCTGGAAGTAAGAATAAATTGTTGCTGCTTTGAAGTTTTTAGTTTAAAGAGTGTGATGTGTTGTTCTTTTGATGTTGTACAAAACAACTCACGAAATGTTCTATTTTGGTAGTTTTTATGGCTTTTAATGATAAAATTAAACTTCAGAAAGGTGTCTTCTTGAGTTATAAACTGTTTGAATATCAAAATAGTGATTCAGACTACAAAAAATTGATATAAGTATTCGTAAATTACATTTAAGCTTAACCAAGATTAAACCGGTCGGTACGAATCGGTTTAACGAATCATGTTAAAAAAAAGGTTAACCTAGCCGCTTAAAACCCTTTCCAGAACCCAAAAGAAAAAGAGTATCAGAAACACACAAAATGCTGCTCCGGTCAATTCGCACCGTCGAGCACCTCCGTAGAATCTCCGCTTCTTCGTATCTCACTTACCCTTCCTTCTTAACCAGAGCGGAGAACGCTGTGTTTACTCCTATTTCTCGATTCTATTACTCTAATCCGCAAAATGAGAACCGACACACAGCAACAGCATCATCACCGGTTTATCCACGGTGGCGGATTAGCATCAGACATATGTCACGCCGGAGAAATGTCGCGAAAGGGGCGACTGCGGCGTACTCTTCAGCGGTAGATTTGGCGATGGACTCGGTGGTGAAGATATTCACAGTTTCGACGAGTCCTAGTTACTTTCTCCCTTGGCAGAATAAATCTCAACGAGAATCCATGGGTTCTGGTAATACTCTCTGCTTTCTCTTTCTTTTTCTTTGTTTGTTTGGTATCACTTCATGTTTTCTTGTTTGTTTTTATTTTTTTGCTGCTTTAAATTTGATGTAGGATTCGTAATATCGGGAAGAAGGATTATAACGAACGCGCACGTGGTGGCTGATCACTCCTTCGTGCTAGTGAGAAAACATGGATCGCCTATAAAGCACAGAGCCAAAGTTGAGGCAATCGGACATGAGTGTGACTTAGCCGTTTTGGTGATTGATAGTGAAGTTTTTTGGGAAGGAATGAACTCGTTAGAGCTAGGAGATATACCTCTTCTGAGGGAAGAAGTGTTTGTTGTTGGCTATCCTCAAGGTATCTTCTCATTATCAACTGAAAGATTGAGTTGTGTTCTAGCTCCAACAGTGGATAATCATATCTAGTGCAGGTGGTGACAACATCTCTGTT
This sequence comes from Eruca vesicaria subsp. sativa, assembly GCA_932364175.1. Classification (NCBI taxonomy): domain Eukaryota; kingdom Viridiplantae; phylum Streptophyta; class Magnoliopsida; order Brassicales; family Brassicaceae; genus Eruca; species Eruca vesicaria. Next base: position 366,006 of record CAKOAT010052488.1, read on the forward strand.
ACAAAAGGTGTTGTTTCTCGAGTTGAACCCACCCAATATGTTCATGGTGCCACCCAGCTAATGGCTATACAAATAGATGCTGCTATTAACCCAGGCAACAGCGGTGGCCCAGCAATCATGGGAAACAAAGTAGCTGGTGTTGCCTTTCAAAATCTTGCAGGTGGTGAGAACATAGGGTGAGTCTTTATTTTTATTTTTATTTTTAAATCTCTGTAGCAGTAAGTGATCAGAAAAAGAGTGAAACAGAGTTTGTTTTCCTTTCACGTGATTGAAGGTTTAAACTAAATCGTATGAACTGGTGCTTTCAAACTGCAGTTATATCATTCCAACACCTGTAATCAAGCATTTCATAAACGGTGTTGAAGAATCTGGTAAATACATTGGTTTCTGCTCAATGGGTGTATCATGCCAGCCTATGGAGAATGCTCAGATCCGTAGCATCTATCAGATGAGTTCTGAAATGACAGGGGTTCTTATAAGCAAGATAAACCCTCTCTCGGATGCTCATAGAATTTTGAAGAAGGAAGATGTTATTCTCGCATTTGATGGTGTTCCCATAGGAAATGATGGAACAGGTAGATTTTCTCTTTTATTTTCATGAAACTCAGCGTTGCATTTTTGTCTACGTAGTTTGGTGGTGAAAAAAGTGTTTTCATTTATTTGCAGTTCCTCTCCGGAAGAAGGAGCGGATCACTTTTGATCATATGGTATCTATGAAGAAACCAGATGAAACAGCTCTGGTTAAAGTCTTGAGGGAAGGAAAAGAACATGAGTTTAGTATCACTCTCAGACCTGTAAGTCATTAGTTTTGTTATGATATAGTACCAACGGAGTCACTGTGTGTAGTCAAATGCGTTGGTTCTTATTCCATCTGTACTGTAGAATAAGATTATCATTCTTCTGAGCTTTACAGAGTTCTGTTACTTGCTTGCAGCTGCAACCGCTGGTTCCAGTGCATCAATTCGACCAGCTTCCAAGTTATTATATATTTGCGGGCTTTGTATTCGTACCTCTCACTCAGCCTTACCTTCATGAATATGGAGAAGATTGGTACAACACTTGTCCCCGCAGATTGTGCGAGCGTGCATTAAGAGACTTACCTGAAAAATCCAATCAACAACTTGTCATTATCTCTCAGGTTTGTGCTTTTCCTTTTGTCTAATTCTGATCTCGAAGTTTGGAATTTTAGTGTCCTGTCAACACATATAACAATGGGGTCTCGTCATTTAGGCACCTGACTGATGATTAAGTACGTGTTTGATAGGTGTTAATGGATGATATCAACACAGGATTTGAGCGCCTTGCAGAGCTGCAAGTAAGTATAAAAAGCGATAGTCTCATTTTTATATGATCCTCTTGTCATTCTCTGTATCCAAGCGCATCATGATTCATTTTTGGAATTAGTAATTAAGATAACAGAACATCATCATAGCATTCTGATAAATGAAATGAAACACTGTTTTACTACATCAGGTGAAGAAAGTGAATGGAGTGGAAGTGGATAATCTGAGACATTTATGCCAGCTCATAGAGAACTGTGACACAGAAAATCTGAAATTGGATTTAGACGATGGTAGAGTACTCGCCTTGAAGTACCGAGACGCAAGATTAGCCACTTCTATGATTTTGAAACGGCACAGAATAGCGTCTGCCATGTCCAGCGATCTGCTGATTGAACAAAATAATCCAGTAACCGAGTTGGCTGCTTCTTGTTCTACTGCGGCTGTTTGAGCCAAACGCCAATTGCATGTTGTATGTACACTTTCACATTCATTCATCTATTTTCAGACCACATTGTTGTAATGTTCGTAAACATATTAGGATTTTTAAATCGGATTTTTTCCCCTTTTAAATATTTTTTTACATACATCCCTTCAGACACTTTACTTGATTCGCTATTTTAAAAAAAACATATTAGTATAGAAAACTAAATTCTTTACCCTACAAGTAGGGGTGGGCGTTCGGGTAACCGTTCGGGTTCGGGTCGGTTATTTCGGATTTTCGGGTATTTCGGTATTGGGGTATAGAACCTGTTCGGGTATTTTTACATATCGGGTTGGGTTCAGATATTTTTAGTTCGGGTTCGGTTATTTCGGGTCGGGTTCGGATATTTAGATTTTGAAAGAAAATTTCAAATTATTTATTACTTAAGTTTCATGTATTTAAAATTTAACTATTAACTTAACTGTTTTTAAAATGTTTAATAAGTTAGACGATTAATAAGTTTGAAAATAAATTATTGAAAATAAAAATCATTAATTTGGTTGTTATTTTTGAATTTTGGATGCAAATTTTGTTTAAAATAGGAAATAAGAAGCTTAATATGCATTTTAAATGAGTAACAAATTTTTTTTTTTACAATTATATGTATATTATCTGATCTTAAATTATATATAACACTAATATAAATATTTTTTAATAAAATGAGACAAATAAACTAGGAATAAATAGGTATATATACATATGTTCGGTTATCTTCGGATACCCGTTCGGGTTCGGGTAATACCCGTTCGAGTTCGGATATCCAAACTCTCCTAACTCAATACCCGTTCGGGTATTTTGCTACTTCGGTTCGGATTTCGGTTCGGATATTTCAGGTTGGGTTCGGGTACGAGTTCGGGTATCAAATAAAGTGCCCACCCCTACCTACAAGTATGATCTAATGTCGAGACATCTAATGTGAATTCAATCCCAAATCTGGTTAGCGCGTAGAGGAACTAGAAGCCAGAGACTTTTTGTCTTCTTCCCCTTTCATTACTACTTTTAATTTTTTAGTCATTAAAAGAAACAAAAATACCTTTCCGTGTCTTCTGCGACCTGTCACATCCGTACGTGCACCGTGAAAGACGAAACTACCCTCCATGACTCATCATGAGTGTCTCTCTTAAGGTCTCTGTCTCTTGCTTAACTCACTCAGAATTGGCGGAAAAAAAAGAGAGCTTCTCATTATTTTTGTCTGTGTGATGATGTCGTCGTCGTGGGAGATGCAACTAATGGAAACGGCTAAGGAGGAGCTCGAGATTCTTCAGGCTCAATATCCCAACCGCTTCGCCTACCTCAAGTCCGACCTTCAGTCTTTCATCTCTAACCTCCGTGAAGACCACGCGCCTCCGTCACGTGCCTCCTCCTCCCCTCTCGTCCTCACTCAAGGTACTTTATGCGTTTCTTCTGTTCCTTCGGCTGCTTGTCGTGTGCTTAAGTATATGGACTGATAATAAAATCTGGTTGAAAAGGAAATGCTTCATAAATGAGAAAAATAAACAATAAAAGATTTATTCCTTAATTATTTTGGTTTAGTGGTAACATTTTAGATAACTATTAAGATTGTTTTTAGTCAGATTATTTGACAAACCTTTTCGGTCGTATATTCATGTATTCCTGGTGTTTCAAACAAAAGTTTGATTTTCCCATGCCAAAATTTAATTGATTTTAACAACACTTTTTCAAAGATATTCTACAAGACATAAATATATTATTTATATCGGACCCTTCTATTTGGTTATGTTTCCAAAATATATATACTCTTTGTTCACTTTGGATAAAGTTATAAAGCCTTTATGATTTCTCACTAGTGCAATGCGATTGTATAAATTGCCATATCATGAAAATTTTGGTTTTGATAATTTTTTTTTGTCAACGTTGGTTTTTGATTTCACAACCGCAATAACGTTTGTTTCTCTGAAAATAATTTTTAAAAAAGGAAGTCGATTTTCATATATTTTAGGTAATTTGTTAGTCTCCTTAATTGTCAATTTTTGTTGGGGAAAAACGCATTTTAAATCTTGAGACTGACACTTACATATACTTTACACCTTGAATTTTTTCACTTGCATTTTTTAACTTTGAAAGTAGCAATTTTAACATATCAAATCTAGAACATTCTTCCCGCAAAAAAAATTGATGACATGTAAATACCAAGTGTCGATAAATGATGATTTGTAGAAATGACTAGATTATGTCATTTACAAAAATATAGTTTTAATTTTTTTTAAATGAATCTTTTTAGAAAACTGTATTTATAAATTTATTTTTTAAGAAGTTTTTAAAAATTATAAAATTAACAAAAAATTAAAAATTTGAAAATTTTAATCTTTTGGAAATCATATGATACCATGCTATTAAAATTACAAAAACATTAATATATATAATTCAATCATGTAGGGGATGAACTCTCGCATTATAAAAAAAAAAGGAGTGGCGATTGTAATAATTCATATATAATTTGATTTCTAAATATTGTAAACAGAAATTATAGTATATTTATATTTCTCTTTTAATAATTTTATAGTCGATATACTTTTTTATAATTTTTTTTACTTCTTTGAATTTTAATTGTATATATTTATATTTCTCTTTTTATAATTTTATAACATGACATCTAAGACTTTCAAAAGATTAAAATTTTCAATCTTTAGTTGAATTTTTGTTAATTTTGTAGTTGTTATAAATTATAAATATATTTTTTTTAAAAAAAATACATGTCATTGATATTTATCTAGTCATTTTGTCAAATTATAACTTATTGATACCCCATATTTTCATGTCATCAGTTTTGTGGCAATAAAGAAAGTTCGAGGCTTATTTAAAAGCTACTACTTTGAGAGTTAAAAATGCTATTGAAAAAAATTCAAAGTGTAAATGTTAGTAAGAAAAATTAGAATACCATTTTTTCCCTTTTGTTGTGCACGTTTTACACTATTATGATAAGTACATATGGTTTCTTGTTTCTCAAATGATGTAAAACTATTATAAAAAGTACATATGTTTTCTTGTTTTCAAATGATGTATTCACCCGAATGTAAATGAATAAATAAATCAAAAGACTATCGTTATGGCAATGCATATAGCTTGTGTATACATAACTCTTGTGTATATCAACAAAGGTGACTACTAACCAGTTAACGATGAACTATTTGTTACCTTATCATATTTACTATCATGACATTATCTTCTATTATGTCATGAATCATAACTCATATTTGAATATTAGTGTAGGAACATAGGGGTCATCAAGTCAATTCAAATCTAGATTTCGTTTACACATGATATTGTGTTAGCCGCAACTAAGTTTTGTTAATGCGTTGAACAGAGTCATCAAACTGTAAGAATAAGCAGAAACACAAGAAAAGAAGGTACACAGATGACTTATTTGGAGATCAAGCATCGTCATCAACGGGAAAGATCCACAAGAATAATAATCATAAGATGGCCGAGAGAGTGGTCACAAAGAGAAAAACTAGAGTTGAAATGGTTCTTGAAAGGGCTCAACTTTGTCTCCAGAAGATAAGAGACGTGAAAGCCTCTTTGTGTTAGACTTTTATTTAACAACTTTTCTTCTTTTTGGGGGTTGAAAATGTAAAAACGATGTTTTACGGTCCAAGACAATGTTTAACAAGTATTGAAAATTCAATGTTTCTCAGAACATCGGTTTAAATAGTTCAGCAGTATATATCAGTCTTTTCTTTTCGGGCAACGATGAGAAAGAAATCAACATTCAAATAAAATGGATATTATTTATTAATTTATTTACAAGATGACAAAGTGTGAAACAAAAACGTTTATTGGAAAACAACAAACAAAAATAACGGAGACTGAACGTAGGGTGGGGGAGGACTCAACACTCAACCCCCTCCATTATTAATGCAAATTCCGAATTAAAAAAAATTGTATATATTAAAATACTCAACCCTCATTATTAATGCAAATTCTAAATTAATAAATTTTATGTATTAATGTTTTAAGCTTAAAAATGAAATTAAAATCTAAACCTGAATTTGCAGTTACTATTTCTAACCCTAATAACACTGTTAGCAGCCAAGCTATCAATGAATACACCACACCTCACCGAGAATTTTACTTCGGGCAGCTTTAATTTCCCAAGCTTGATCCGAACCGGTTGGGTTACTCTAATCCGCAATGGTATGCTTCCAGTTAATTGTTGCTGCTCTAGCAATGTCTCCATTAAACTCGTTGCATTTTGAGTATAACCAGTCATTTCTACGAATATAATGGTTGTATTCTCACGTCCTTGGTAGAATTTCGGCAACGACCCTGTAAATATTGCAAAATCCGATTAGTCCTTCAAATATACCCTGCTCTTTATTTTTCGGACATCAAGATTTCGTCAAAAAGTCCAACTAATCTTGTGAGTGAATACAACTTTAAGTTGGTAGTTCTCAGTAAATCATACACTAAAACATAATCCAAGTGATCAACTGGTCCACGAGGAGTGTTTATACATGGTGAAATGGAACTCGAGCTATAGCGAGTTTACCCCTTTGGTTACATCTGCTCCGAGTGTGTTTTCTTTAGGAAAAATAAACACAACTAAAATAACCTAGTTATAAAAACACTTTTTACGACGTACCATTGCTAAGTTTGGTTTGCATGTACAAGACGCTAATTTTGCTTCCGTCTTCATAGTAAATTCCGATCTTCTCGTTAGGATTTTTGGCTGTAATTGTGACGTTAAACGCAGTGGACAAACTCGAATCTTGCTTATTGAGTGTATACCGGGTGAGCTGTAACCGGTCGATATTGTAATCCGGTAACTTGGGTCTAAAGACAAGGTAGAGTATACCAACAGCCGCTCCTACGACGACAATAAGGAGAAAGAGGACGAGGAGCGTGTAACACACACACCTACACCAACAGCTTCTCCTTCCTTTCTTCTTCCTTTGAGGAGAATCCAACCGTGGTGATTGCGTCACAGATTTTTTGGTTGGGTCACCGTGTTCCGATATTGAGGCGCCACGTGAAACAAGAGGAGCCGTTGGATGCGTCAGAGGTGGTGGAGCTTCCGGATCGCTCACTGGATGGATTTTCTGATGCTCGTACGACATGTTTTGACGTTCTTCAAAACTGGCTTACGTTTTGGGGATTACAACTCAAGTACTCTCCACGTTTTAGAGGTAAATAACGATCGTTTTAATGGAGAAGGGATCTTCTTCACGTTATCTTTTTGATTAATTGTATTTATAAGCTGTCATGGCATGGGCTTAGCGTAACCAGGGGCCCTTAAGTGGACGCTTAAAAATCCTGTCATGGCATGGGCTTAGGCCCGGTGGGCTAGTCGATCACGCTTAGTGGTCGGATACTGGGTTATCAAAAAACTAAGCTGTCTTTGTTAGGTGTTTAATTTGTTTAAAAGTAGTGTCTTCACGAGGAGACAAATAATTAAACATTTAAATTTTCACATAGAACGTGTCCTTTTGGATTACTTGTGCCTTTTTAGACCGTAATAGTTTGGGGTTCAATCAAGACTGTCATCTGGGTGTCAATTCTGGGTTCCGCAGACGTAAAGGTAAAGATGAAAGTTCGTGCATGGTCTGCATATACAACGGGTCAGTGGTCTACTAAGATATATTTTAATAAAGATATATTTTGTTGTAACTATTGTCTTTTTTTCTTAAAATGTTGCTTTTATGCCTTTAACTTTTGTGAGATTGATATATCATGAGATATTGCTAAGATATAGATATTTAAGTTTAATTTTGCTATAATAAAAGTACTATATATATTAAATAATTATGTTATATATTATAATTATTGATTGATATTTTACTTTAATTTTTAAATTATTTTATAATATATATATATTTAATATTAATAATATCATATTATTTTAATTAGACATGTGATCTTGAATATGTAATATCTAGTCAAGTTAGTTATTACTTGGATATATTGGATTACATTTACTTTTTGATATTCAATTATGATATTTTTGCTCTAAATATATTAAATTTTTGATTATTTTTATTTGCTTTTCACTTGGTTATTTTCTTAGATACGTAAATACATCTAAGTAAAATTAAGTATAACTTCATATATATTGATTTAAGAATAAAATAGAAAATAAACTAAACTGTTCAATTTATTATTACATAAAAGAATATAACGATAATATTTTGAAGTCTCATACATATATATATATTTTTTTTACAAAAGAACAAAACTGTAAATATTGGTCAATATTATATTTTGATTAATAGATTTTGAGTCATCCTGGAATATATATATATATATATATATATATATATATATATATATATAAAAGTAAAAAAAACATTGTTATTAAAATAATATGTTCTTATTTTAGTTATATAATTGAATTTAGATATAAGAAACTGGATTAGCTCAATTACTCATTTTGTGAGTACATTGAGTAATATATATTCTTTCAAATTCAGATTGAAGTATAACTAATCTTGATTCTAGTTAAACCAATCATATATTTTTTTAATCGCATTAGTTCAGTTCTTCATTGTTAGATGTATAAGCATATTTTATAATATTTTAATAGTTTTATATATATATATATATTAATTTTTGAAGAAAAAATAGAAAAATAAAGCAAGGATCAGTAAGAAATGGCATAAATGAACATAACTGATAATTCTTTGAAAGCTCATGAATACAAAAATTTATTTACAATAATTATTTATAACTTTTAAGTAATGTTACACCTAAAATATACTCCTTCCGTTTCATATTAAGTGTCGTTGTAGAGAATTTTTTTCGTTACAAAATAAGTGTCGTTTTCGGTTTTCAATACAAAATTTATTAACTTTATTATGTAATTTGTTTTTCTATTGGTTAAAATGTGGTTATGTGTATAGATAACTGTGTTTTTAAATAGAAAATATGTAAAATTAATTGTTTTCTTAATCCGTATGCGTAGCTTTAAAATGACACTTATAATGAAACAGAGGGAGTATTAAAAAGTAAACTGCAAATTATTTTAAACAATCTCAAACATAAAACTTAAGATTTTCTTGGTATTTTGATTATGAGTATACTAGATTATAATAACATAAAGAAAAATAAATTTACATTCAAAAAAATATTAAGCAAAAAGATGTTCTTGATAATGATAACATATAATATTTTAGTTCATTAAAATTATCGATTTATGCTATTTAATAATAATTTTGTAATTATTTGATTAAAAATATGCTTACAGTAAAAGATTATTTTTCAATTTCCTTTTTAATATCTGTTAAAAATAAATACCAATTTTTTCGTGTGATTGTTTTTCAAAAATCAGATTATATAAGTAAATTATTTTATAGATTTCTTTTCTGTTTTATGGTAATTATAAGATATTCATAGTCAGCTAAAGTTCTGAAAAAGGAAATAAACATCTACAGTACTATATTTTTTTTTTTAACACTGGTTTGTATAATGTGATGAGACTGGTACAAATGAACCAAAAATAAGACGAGATGTCAAAAGACACCATCTCACAGTGAAAGTAACAGAAAGTCCTCACCAACTCCTTATTGCTGATTCTCCAGAGCGAGTAGATGATGCATCCATGTCGGCGCGTTACGGGCGATGTATGACTGAAGACGCTGATCACGAGTGACACTTCCAGCAATTGTCATTGCAGCCACATTGCGATCGGGAAGGACATGATCCAGACTCCAGGATACTACTCTTGCCAAAAGGAAAGAAATATTATGGCGAATATGGCTAAAGCTCTGCTGATCTCCATGGTGTGTAAGTACGTTGCGGAGACTCTCCGAAGAAGTCTCAAAAATAATATTTGAGAAATGTAAATTATGTAAACATTCAACCGCCCAGAAAAGAGCCCACAACTCCGCCTCCGTTTTTGTTCGCATGTAAGAATAGGCTCACCGGCTATGCATAATTGTACACCCATTTTCATCGCTTAAGATCCATGAAGCCCCACTAATATGATTAGAATTCACCCATGAAGATCCGACATTGCATTTGAGGAAACCATTAGGTGGCTTTTTCCACCGGACCATTTCCGTAACAACTTCACTCTCATTGATTCCATTCCTCGTTCCTGAGAAAGTATCAAACCATGTGGATTCTTCTTCATAAGCCTTCTTAGCACTGAAAGAGGACTCAATAACTTTGTTCTCAAAAATGAACGCGTTCCTAGCTTTCCAAATTTCCCATAGCAACCATAGAAAAACATTCCTTATATGTATATCTGTAGACGAACTCGTACTACACTTAATCAGATGCACAAAATTTAAGAAGGTAGAATTCCGAGAAAAACCTCCAACGGGAACTGGGAAATTAGATTGGTTCCATGTAGCACGTGCTTTAACACATGTAAATAGCACATGACATATACTCTCAGCACCGTTACCACAAACAGGGCACGTTGGATCTAATGGAATACCCCGAGTCGTCAACCGTTATCTAACCGCTAGCGCACCCGAGAGAACCCTCCACATAAAGTGTTTTATTTTTGGTGGAGCTTTTGTTTTCCATATATCTTTCCACAGTTTTCTTTCAACCAGAGTTAGTGAGTGGCCTTGAGGTTGATCAAAATCAACCAATGCCTCCAATAATTTATATCCGCTCCGTGTAGAGTATAGTCCACTTGATGTGAAACCCCATCTTTGCGAATCCTCAAGGTCCAGGGATGGTTTTAAGAGTAATATCCATTGGATATCCTGCACTACAAAAGTCTGGTGTAGCAATTCCACATTCCATTGGTTAGAACCTTGCAGAAGTAGGTCTGAGACTTTTAGCGCTAAATATATTGAGCTATTCTCACGATACATTGGAGGTCGCGGGACTGTGTCAATGATCCAGTTTTCAGCCCAAACATTAGAATTCACCCCATTTCCAATATGACGGTATAATCCCTTTTTGAGTAATTCCCTACCATGCATGATACTCCTCCATGCATATGACGGACGTGTCCCCATTCCACATTCAAGAAAATTACCATTTTTGAAATATCTCCCTTTAAGAGTTCTAGAAACCAAAGAATCCGGCTTATTCTAAATCCTCCAAGCTTGTTTCCCGAGCAGAGCCTGATTGAAACGACCGATGTCATGAAACCCAAGACCCCCTTGTTCTTTGGGTTTACATAACTTTCACAAGAGACCCATGAGATTTTCCTTTTTTTATCCCCACTACTCCACCAAAACTCAACAATCGCACTCGTAATTCGTTCACACAGACCATTTGGTAACTTAAAAACTGACATTGCATATATCGGTAATGCTAATGCTATCGATTTTATTAAAACTTCCTTTGCCCCCATGGACAGAGTTTTAGAGTACCATCCGTGTAACCCACCTTCTAATTTTTCTTTGATAAAATTTAGAAGATCTTTTTTTGAACCTTGAAAACATTCAGGGAGGCCAAGATATGAACCTTCACCACCTTCCTTCTCTATTCCCAATATCCTTTTTATTTCATGTTTTGTGTCATTGTTTTTTTTTTTTCCAAAAATGATTGATGATTTCGAAGGATTAATCATTTGGCCAGAAGCCTCCCCATAAAGTTTTAACCCCTTCAAAATTTCCTCACTATCCCCAACAGAAGCCTCACATAGCAACAAGCTATCGTCAGCAAACAACAAATGATGAATCGAGGGACATTCCGTAACCAACTTTATACCATGTAGTTTCCCTTGTGCTTCAGCTCTATTCAAAACATGGACTAAAGCTTCAGCACACAAAATAAAAAGAAAAGGTGACAAAGGATCACCCTGACGTATTCCTCTCTCCGGTCTGATAAATCCATGTGATCTTCCATTGAGTAACACAGAGAATGTGACTGTAGAAATGCATGACATAATCCAAGAAATCCATTTACGATCAAATCCCATTTTTTCCAGTAAAACTTCCAGGAAATTCCATTTCTACCCGATCATAGGCTTTTGACATATCCGTCTTAATAACCATGCTTTCTTTACCTATTTTCTCATTTGTTCGCAGTCCATGTACCAATTCATGCGCTATAATTACATTGTCAGTAATTAATCTGCCACCTACAAAAGCTCCTTGAGTCTCTGAAATTATATCAGGCATTACCACCTTCATCCGACTACATAGGATCCGAGAGATAATTTTATATTGTACACTGCAAAGACTGATAGGACGCATGTCTTTCATCTCCGTAGGATGTACAATCTTTGGCAATAAACATAATTGTGTATGATTCCATCCAGCAGGAAGGATGACTATTTTAAAAAAACCTTGGACATCCTCAATAATTTTAGGTCCAACAATATGCCAGTATTTTTGGTAGAAAAAACCCGTAAGTCCATCTTCTCCAGGGGCACTACCACTTTTAATACCGAAGGCTGCTTTCTTGATCTCATCAATAGAGACCTCTCTAGTTAAAATTGTATTCATCTCCAGAGATACCTTGCTTTCAAAACCCTCAAACAAAGTTTCCAAATCACATGGATTTGAGCTTGTAAACAATTCTCTGAAATATTCCGTAGCAATATGTCCTTTCGATCCCTCCGAATAATGTTCATTTCCAAATATATCTTTCAGCATCAAGATTTTATTTCTCAGTTTTTTTTCCCTTAACCACATTATGGAAATATGTTGTATTTCTATCCCCTTCCCCCAGCCATTCTTCTCTACTTTTTTGTCTCCAAAAAATCTCTTCTTCCCTATAAGCCGAAGCCAAATCCTGTCGTAACCGCCTCAGCAGTCCAAAGTTGGGGTATTGTTTTGAGCCCTCTCTATCCAAATCACCTTGCAACCGATCAATACGTGATTTGGAATTCCAGTCATTAACCTTTTTAAGCCTAGACAATTGCGATCTACAACGTGCAATGCGGTCAAGAATACTTAGGTTGGATTGAATGTTCGCATCTCCCTAATTTTACAAGCTTCCGCCATGTTTCGGAAGTCAAAAAACGTGGTTTCCTCTCTAATAGCATCTCCCAATTTTTCACCGTTGTGCATTAGTTCATTGAAATCCCCGACCAGAACCCAAGCCTCATTTCTAACCACACTAATATCCGTTAATTTATCCCAAACAAACCGTCTCCTCGCTCGTACTGGGTCCCCATATATGCATGAAAGAAAAAACACTAAAGATCCCATTGTCACTTTGAGGTCGATAATCCTATTATCGCTATATAGTATGTCAACCGAGTAACATCCTTTCCACATTAACGCCAAACCACCACTACGACCAATGGGATCAACCGTGTGTAAACCATCATACCCCAGACTATTTTTTAGAACATCCATGTAAGCAACCTTTTGCTTAGTTTCCATAAGAAACATAAAATCTGGGAAATAATGACGTCGTAAATCCCTAATACGTTGAACTGTATCCGAACTACCAGCACCCCTGCAATTCCAACTCAAGATACTCATAATTTATAAATCTTTAAATATGCTCCTTAGAGCCCAGAAAGACAGGGTTTAATGAGACCCCATTTTAGTACATTTTTGTACCCTTTACCTAGTCCAACCAAATACCAATACCTCCAAACCCAAACCGAAATGGTAAGACCAATCACTCGAAGCATAGATACTACGGCAACAATTGCAACACAGGGAATTGTCACCATATAATGTAATAATGCAACCGAGTAGCGGAGCATAGTGTTAATAACATGATTCCACCGGGCATAAAGCTTGTGAACCCAATAAGAGCATCCAAATGAAACTTTTATCCGTAGGGACTCCAACCCAGGATACCATAACCCATCATACATACTTTCCGCATACCTCCCACCCAAGATCACAAACATAATCAGCCTTAATCGCTTAAGACGACACCATATTATATCATTATCAGCATATCACCATTCCCAAATTGTCAAGTGGAGAGTAATGCTTTCCATACACCAGAGATAAAAATAAAGTACTTGATTTCTATCAAAAGAAACGTAGCATCCGTGACCTGAAAAATTCTCATTCAAAGGAAACACATGAGAAACACTCCTTCCACTCAACCAATCTTTTCCAAAACGAACATATAATTCTGGATAAAAAACCTTCAACTGGACCGTTCTCCATCGAAGCTCATTCCGAGTACAAAACACTATATTGCTTTTAAGAATATGGATAAAAAACAGGAGAGACCCTAATACTGATAATAATACCAACATTCCAAATAAAACGGCTATTTTAACCAAATAAACCATAATCATTAACCTCATCCGAGAATCAAAAGTCAAAATAACATTGTCAACCAAGATTTTACCACCTATACTATTCAATCCTTGGAAAAACGCATCAATTTTACAGCCTTGAACCACTAACCATGTATACCGCCACGCAAAATTCATTAGCCATACTCTACAGGGAATGTTAATCACAGAAAACATCCAAGCCTGCATTGGAATAGCTACGAGCCAAGTCCCATCACAATGTCTTCTTTTATCCATTGATTGGTTTGAGGTTACCAACCAGAATGAAAGATATTTTATGCCTTGATAAGCCATATCATCCCAAACACCATTCGAACCTTTGCCACCGGTACCATCCACGATCATCCACATTTTGTTCCTAATCCCACAGATTCCTACAACCCAAGGAAACATATAATTCAAAAAACAAATAAGAAACACTTTTCCAACCCTATCATACCAGGACACCACCCTAAACCTGAGACCATATACCATGGAAACTGAGCTCTTCAAGACCTTGGCCTGAGCAGAACTTAACACAAGGATGAATAGCACAACCAAAATTATAATAACAAACCGGATAAAAACCTTGCTCATCAAGCGTAACACAATCGATATAGACCATATCCAGTGTTAGGCAAAAACTAGAAAGCCCCAAGTCTTACTGAACTTCCGATAAATAAAGTGCAAAGGGACTTTAGTACAACCATCGCCATATTCTTTATCCATACTCCAACCAAAACCCGATCCAACAACATCTATGGAAGTCCAAATTCTGAATATAGTATAAAGATATATACTAACCGCAAAACAGTATAATATACGACTCCCATTACAACCAGTGAACTCGAAAGATAAGACCCTAACAAACGCCGGAAAAATAGTACCATATTCCCACCAAAAAATAAAAATCCAGAATAATGTTAAAACCTTCGATCGGCAGCTTAACCAACTATCCAGGAAGCAAAAAGCAAAAAGGGAGAAGAAGATACAACAAACCAAACCTCTGTTATCTGATAATTCCCATAACTTCCAACAGAGAATAATAGCCGTTGTAGTTTATGTAATTATAAACTGTTTTAGTAGTTTATGTAATTTAATTATTTATGTGATTATTTAAGAAAATAGATAGATATAAAATTATATTCCCATTACTTTAAAGATATATGGTCTTAATATCAATTTTTCTGAATTTACTTTTTATAAAATCACATATATAAATAGATTTTGGGTTCATCTAAGAAAATAGATTGATATATAAAAATATTTTTATCACTTTGACAATATATTTTATGTTTTTTTTTTAAACTATGTTTTAAAGGGAAGATTCTGTTTTTTAAATATCATGATTATTTTTGAGAACTTTTTTATGAGATCATATTATAATATCATTTGGTTTTCAGGTTCATTTTCAAATTTCAAAATTTTCTCTTTATATAATATATGTTACGGGGAAAAAGGAAACTGAACTAAAAATCTAATTAAAAGAAAAAACTAAAAAAATAGTGATAATATTTAAATGTAATAATTTTAATGCATTACAAGTACCTTTGTAAGTAATATTCGTACCTCTGAAAAAATGACTTCACAAATAATATTATACAGATATGTAGACATTTTAGGACTTGGGAACCTATGAACCTATGTTAGAATTTTATTAAAATAAAATAATAATATCAGCCTATATAAACACTAACAGAATCTTTCTTAACGAAAGAGATTATTTGATAAGGCAGATCCCGTGAATGTAATGAATATGAAATTGATAAGGAAATATAGGAAATCTTTAGTTAGTGGAATTAATTTCGACAAATGATCTATATTCTTTGGTAGGAGAGTCTCTTGCCAATAATACAAATGATCAAAGATACATTTGGATCCATAATGAAGATAGAATGGATTCATACTTAGAGATTGCAGAAGATATTATCGGATCCAAATGCAAGTAGTTTGTTTTTAAATGAAAGACTATATATAGAGTCAATGGATGAAATGTTAGATGGTTACCAAAAGGAGAGAAAGAAATGTTAATCAAATATTGTGAGTTTTTCTGACATACGTTATGTCTAGTTTCTTATTCCTTTTGAAGATATGTGTGAACCATGCGAGTGCCATTGTACAATACTGTGGAGTTCAAATCTACCAAAGAAGCTTTGTTTTCCTAGAGAGGAGACTGGAATTGTATTTCATATGATTCATAAGTTCAATTTGGCTTTACTGGCAAAATAATTATGGCGACTAGTTCAATTTCCAGACTCATTGGTGACTCGAGTCTTACGTGGAAATTAGTATAGAATGAGTTCGCTCTTGCGAGTAAGCTCATTGGATAACCTTTCCTATGTATGGACAAGTATTTCAGTGACAAGACAATTATTACTAGTGGGACTATACATAAATTCATGATATGAAGTCAAAGTATGAGAGAATCTTTTGCTTCATTCAACACCAGCTAGACCAACATGCCCTAACTTCCCAGATGTATAGCCGAGAATTACCGCCATTGACTTAATAAATGGAGAATAGGAGGAGTGGATGCCGGGCTACTTAAAAATTATGTTGTTCATGAGGATATACCCATAATTCATAGTTTGACCATAAGCCAAACCACCATCAAGATATATTTTGCTGGAGTTATACAAAGAGTGGTCTATAGAATGTGAAGTCAAAATATTGGGTAGCACGTCATATCATGAATACTGAAGAATAGAAGGTATTCACAGAGCCCAATATTACCAACCTTCGAGATTTTGTTTAGAAATTAAATGCCTCCCAGAAGATGACATATTATTTGGCAACTTCTAACATGTCATGTGGCGGTAACAAGGAACCTGACACATCTTTCATATGCGATGTGATAACTGTTGTCCAAGATGTGAGAAACATGATGAAACAATTACTCACTCTATTTTCGAATGCCCAGCGACTATGCAAGCATGGTCTTTATGAGCAACACCATCGATCCCTGATTTATTCTGGGTACCTAGCATTTATGCCAATATAGACTATCTTTTTAGGAGAAAGAGCAGTTTTGAGGATCTAGAGCTGGAAATGGATCCATATCATTGAATAATTTGGTATCTATGGGTAGTTTGATATAATATAACTGTTCAGACGCATATACATGGATCCCGTAAATTTGATCAGATATGACGAAAGTGAATGCCAAACTTGGTTTTCTGCGAATGACAATGTACCTAAATCGCCACAAAATTAAGCAACACGAAATCATAAGTCTTAAAGCTTAGATAATATATGTATGTTGGATGGTTCATGGACTTCCACATTAAAATTCAGTGGATACAGATTGATTTGAAAGGGTAGTTCTGGAATAATTAATTAAAAGGAACATGAAATTTAAGACGAAGAGAGTCTGCTTTGCATGTTGAGCTAGAAGCACTGCGATGGGCGATGTAGAGGATGCTTCAACATTCAACATATCAGAATTTTGGGATAGAAAGCAAGGACCTGATCACTATGTTAAATGAGCCACATGCATAAAAAAATTTCACAAACAAATTAGATGAAATAAAGACTCTTCAAATATGCTTCCAAGCTTTCAAGATTTCATATTTTACTTGTGGGCAAAATGAAATTTCGGACTCTAGAATTGTAGGATCTTTTTGATAGAGAGTTATGTGTTGTTGGTAGTTATATTCTATTTTGTTACCAATGCACCTAAAGTTTGAGTAATATAATAACCTTTTGATGTAAAAATAACATGACAAAGATCATTTTGAAACAATTTCCAAGTGCAGTTTTATATCTCAATTCTATGATATCATACTGATTTCAATATTTTGTATAGTTTGTTTTAAACATAGTACTCATCAAACTTGAACCGAACTCAAACGGTGAATCAATTGCTACATGTGTATAATTCAAGTTATTTTTCTCGGATAAGTCAATTTCACAGAACATGATGTGATACAATACAATATAATGCAATACAATATAAATAAAAATATATAAAGACATATGAAACAAGTTATATGTCCTGACATTAAAGTGTGAATTCTTTAATTTGAATATCCTTTATTTTGAATGAATCATATCTCAATTAAGATTATATTTTTTTCACATCAATAACTAAAATCTATGTAGTAGCAACCACCGATTCAGATAACCAAATCAGAGTTAGTAAATGACATATAGCAAATAAGAAAATTACCAAGTACCACGTGCAATCTTGTCTGCCATTATATTTTGTGTTGTTGGTATATGGCAGATCAATAATCTAGGTAAGGATTTCTTACATCATAAAAATTTGTCCATATGAGTGTAAAAACTGACCATTCTTCTGGTGACAATATCATCTTCAGCAACTGAGAACAATCTGCTGCGAAAACCACCTCCTTGATCTGCAGGGTCTATATGCACTCCATAACTCAAATCAGAGCCTCACTTTCTACATGTAAAGATGATAGGCTTCTTGGATGTTCATTGCCCTGATCATATGATTATATCAGCATGTGGTACAAAACAATCATTGACTAGTAAAAACATCTTGTTCTCTCCAAACTCCATCAGTATAACACCATCTGGTGCTTCCCAATGGAAGACTCAAGTAAGTAAGAGTGAAATCCTCTTAAACTTTGACTTCTATAAGTTGAGCATCATCCCATAAAGCTATATATATGTATAATTTCCTACGGGTTTCAGTTTTTTTGTATAAATCTTAACATTCCTATTCTTCCATTTATATCACATAATCCAAAGAAAGTAATTGAATTCATATTCTTTTGGTAATCTCCAAAATAAATAATCCATATTGATATAGACCGATGATGTTGGAAAAAATCTCTGATTTGAAGGTATTTGAGACATAATCCATGTCTAGAGTTATGGTGAGCATTCAAAGATTACATAATTAACTGATATACATCCGCTCTATATTTACGGCACGGAGTATCACATTATTTCCCATAAGTTTGCAGTTTTTTAGTTACGGGTAAGATACCCCATATGATCTGCCAAAAAAAAGTGTCGTAACTTTGTTGGACATTTCAATTTCCACGCAAATACCAGTAAAGATTTGGTATCTGGTACATAAAACACAAACCTGTTTCTTCTATCTGGAGAAATTTTTGCGTCCTATTATCCGATTTAACTATATATTTTTCTCATACTGAAAACTACCATCTATAGAATATGAGTTAGGGACACAATTTATTGCCAAACGTTTGATGAATTTTATATAATTCAGATGAAAGTATGCATTAAGCATACATATTAATAACCACCAGCATACATCTTCAAATATGCCCGTCTTGTAAAGCAAGACTGGTGAGGTGATCTTGTATATACCCCAAATCCATCGTCTCTCACAGATCCAGTCTTACACCTCGTAAGGATAGAGCAAAACAAAAATACCCAGATGACCATTCAAAATACAAGTGTCCATGACGAATCACACCCATATGTTGCTTCTTGTGCCTCTTTTAAAGACCTTATCTCTAAAACCATACATGACATGTTTATGAAAGAGTACACAATATGGTTTAAGTTAACATCCATTAATTACCAAAGAAAATAACACATTGAAATTAGTAAAGTCCTCAAAATATATTAATAACCATAAAAAATGATAAATTAGTCGACCATTCGTCCCTCCATGATGCCTTAAACTACCTTGACGCATTAATACTTCAAACCAAAATCTTCTGTTTATTTTTCTATTACACATCCTCTTGTTCGTGTCTACACTCATCATCTCATACCTCCATTAGCAGAACCAGGATTCCTTAATTATCTTCCTCCTAATCCCCTTTGGAATATGGATCTCAAAAATATTTATGTAAAGATCTGTTCTTCCGCTTCTGAAACCTGACAGAATCTTAAATCCATAGCCATAAGAGTCACAAGACCTCCCAATTGACAAAGTCCTAAGCAACAAACCAATGGTTAATTCAATTTTCTTATCTGATCTAATAGCCCAAACACCCTAATCAAATCAAGAATCCTCATCATCCCCACCGATAAAGTATAGAACCTTGAATAACCCTCAAATCTATGACAAAAAAATCGAAAATCATCGAGCAAATCTCAAACCCTAAAATTTATCTTGTCGCCGTAGAGCGTTTTGTTTTTGTTTTGTAAAACCAGTTCCAATGCCACTATAATTTCCTGTATAATAGGGTTATTTCTGTTTTAGAAGACACTATATAGGAAAGGATATAGTGGCATTGGAGATGCCATAATAACAATACCTAAACATTTAACTCTAAAAGTGTTTGGTACTCTTTATTTATAGATTCTCTTATGTTTTCAACTAACATATTTTGCTAAAATACAGTAAGAATAGGTCAAATATCTTTTTATAGTTGTTACTTTTTTTATTGAGAAAAGATAAAAATATAATAAGTTGTTGTGTAAAATTATTTTCACACTAGAAGAACTTTCATCTTCTTATTTATCCTGTATTTCAGTTATATGTAACTAAAAAATATTAAATTAGATTTTATGCTAATTTAACAAAGATAGTATTGATTAGTTTAGTTTCAGCATAACATAAATAAAGATTAATATAGAAATATTAAATTAGAGTGTTAAAAAATTATTAATAAAATCTTTATAAAATAATAATTTTATTAATATAGAAATTTATTAATTTAGAGTGTTAAAAATTTAAAAATTATATTTTTTTGTCGATTTTCTATTTTATAAAATATATTACAAAAATAAAATAAAATAGTTGGTTTTACTGTATATGTATTAATCATTTTTTAAAAAGCTTTAACTTTGATATTGTTTATTATATTATTTGGTATATATAAAATATGTTTCACAAAATTTAAATATGTTTTATATAATACTACTAAGTATTATCAAAATATATTGAAGCATTAATAATATAAAAATAAATGCATTTGAATATAAAGTAACCAAACGAATGTTTTTTTTGTATTTATAGAAATTTTTTATATAAACAAACTTTAATTTAGGATTTTAATAAGACTATAGACTTACATAGAAATTTGTAAAAACATTGTTTTATTATTTATTTATTTATTTAAAATATTTTGAATTCACAATTCGGGACAAACCGAATTTATAAATGTAATTTGTAGGTTTTCTACTATATATAAGACTAATTTAGTTATTTTATTCTTTAAATAAAATTTTAATACGTATTTTAAAATTTATTAATTTTCGGGATATTTTCCTTATACTGACACAAAAAATGGTCACCGGATTATATAATGTAACTATTTTATATATTATTGCATTTAGTTGTTATTATTTTATTTAATTTAATTCTATTTTTCTTATTTATTAATAAAATAACTAAAATTTTCATAATAACGCTTTTCACGTATTTTTGATGTGGCGAATCCTCCTATATATTAATTGAAAAATCACTTAAGTGATTTCTGCTAACGTGTCGCTCATAGAAAAGCTCTCCAATTAATTGTTATAATTTGATTGGTTGGTTGTTTTTTATTTAGTTATTTTAGTAGAGATTTTAAAAGGAAACTAATCATAAAATTACTTAATCTGATCTATGTTTCCAAACATACATTTAAACATCTTAAATATGGATGAATTAACATAATTTATATAAAATAATAAAATATGTTTGTTGTCTTCTTCATTTTTCTATTCTTATGTTTTAATTTTTATTTTTGTCGAGATATATGTATTTTTGTGTTACTGTAAAAGTGAACTAATTATTTTTATGTGGTTTTAAAACGTTAATATAAATTAAGTAAAGAAGATCAATAAAAATGATCAGTTATACAATTATTAAAATCAAAGATGTAAAATATAATGTAACTGAAAGTAAGAAAAAATAATTTAAAATGTACAATTATAATAATTTAACAAATTTTATACAAATAAAACATTTTGTTTTGATTTAATATTGGATCTCATATTAATATTTAGTATACATGCCTAAAATAACGATGCTGCGTTATTTAAAAATTTGAATAGTATTTTTTCTTTTACATATAGTTAATTAATCAGATTTAATTAAAATATGGATGTTTTAAAGTAATTTAAAATAAATGAAACTAATACTTTTAAAAGATATATAAACTATGTTTAGTTTTAATAAAAAAAATTGGTTCAATGAGTTAGTGTTTATGATCGGAGATAGTTTAAGGAAGACTCTGTTTAGTTAACTCACTTGAGTTTTATGTTAAAACATTATAAAAATGAGTGTGATTTGTGATTAACCAAAATTATGAGATAAATTGCTTAAACTACAATTTTCCTAATACATGTTTTCATGATTACCTTAACCAAATTCATCCTTAATTTTAAAGAGATAAATCCTTATATATATATTAGTTGAGAAAGTAATTTTTGTTTATGTGTAGTTAATAGGTTAAGTTTTAACAATAGTTATAATTTGATTGGTTATTAATTTTTATTAGTTAACTTCTACAAAAAAGTAACTCTAGAATTAATTAATACAAATTACTAAATAACATAAGTGATATTACTAATAATGATTTATGGTAACTAAATGTAGAATCGGAGAAAAAATATACTGTATATGTTTTCTTAATTTCTTTATTTTTATTAATAATTTATATATAATTAAATAAACTATTTTAACATTTTTTTATAGAAATAAATTTGATAGTTACGTATTCTTATATAATAAAATAGATTTGTAGGTAAATAAGTATTAGAACATTTATGTTTTTTAAAGTTCACATAAAAACATTTACAAAAGATCTTCATGATAAATGTTACCGTTTATTATTTTGATTTTGTTGGAGCTCTCTTTTTTTTTTACTGTTGAAAATTAGAGTATAAAGACTATACTAATTAATTATGTTACTAACATGGGTGAGAGATCGGCTTTTATCCACATTGAAAAGGGAATAGTTGACCAGAAAAAAAGAGTGAAGAAGAAAGACACAGTCGCTTCACTGTTGTTGGGTTCGTTGAAGATATTATACGGAACACAGTGTCGGAATCTCTCTAGTCACAGTTCTACTTCTCCATTGACATCATCGGCAAGCTCCTCCTCCATCGATGATTCGTGTCAAGACCTCGAACACCTTGTGACTGTTTTGTGGATTTGTCTCCATCTAATGGAGATTGCCTCTGTATGAGAAAGAAAAAGTCAATTCCTTTGCTGCAATGAGAATACTTTCTCGATTTGACATCCGCAGATTGCTGTCGGCCATCATCGTTACCGTTGGTTTAGTTGTTCTACTTGTTCTCTGTTTCGGTATCCCCTGTCGCAATTATTTTTGCTTGTCTCCGGTTAAGGTTTCAGGGATTGTACTTGTAGCTAACCCCAATGAAGTCTCTGTGGTCAAAACAGAGATGAATCTCTCTAGTAATGATGATGATGAAGAAGGGACAAGAAACAATGATTCCCCTACTAGAAAAAATGTTGTTGCAGTCAGCAATGTAAAAGTAGAGCTTAATGTATCTGTTATTGCTTCACCAAATCTATCATTGGGGAAGCCTGAAATGGCTGTTGAAGGTTCGGTTTTGGTTAGGAGTAATGCTTTGTCTACTATGAGAAGACAGAAGCAAGTGGCTGCTACAGTTTCCATATCTCAGATGAACTCATTGCTGATCCAAAGTCTTCCTTCTTCTCATTCCCCTGTAAGACTCTTGATTGTTGAATTTCGAAAGTGTTTTTGGCATCTTATTTTTGGCCCTTTTTATATGCAGAAGCCTCGTTGGTCATCTGCTCGAGACTCTGAAATGCTCTCTGCAAAATCTGAGATTGAGAATGCTCTTGTTGTTCATGACTCTCTTGGACTTGATGCTTCCGTTTATCGAAATATCTCCAAGTTTCTAAGGTAAGCTGTTTCTTCTTGTCAGGATGAGAATCTAGAGAGACTTTTTGATGTGTTGCCTTGTTTTAGGAGTTACGACTTGATGGAGAGGAAACTTAAAGTCTATGTGTACAAGGAAGGAAAGAAGCCTATATTCCATAACCCGAAGCCTCGTGGAATCTATGCCTCTGAAGGTTGGTTCATGAAACTCATGGAAAGCAACAAGAAGTTTCTAGTAAGAGACCCTAGGAAGGCTCATTTGTTCTACATACCTGTCAGCATTAAAGCTCTCAGGACCTCTCTGGGACGGGACTTTCAGACACCAAAGAGTCTTGCGGACCATTTGAAGGAATATGTGGATTTTATAGCAGCTAAGTACAAGTTCTGGAACCGAACTGCTGGAGCCGATCACTTCCTTGTTGCTTGCCATGATTGGGTGCAAAAGTCTTTCTCTTTGTCTTTTTATAGATTCAGATACATAAAAGTTAACAGTACCAAGTGAGACCAAGGAACATTGTTTCTTCATTGATTTATGTTGCATGTTATTTTTCAGGGCAACAAACTGACAAAGAAACACATGAGTAACAGTGTCCGTTCACTTTGTAACTCAAATGTTGCACAAGGCTTCAGAATTGGGATCGACACAGCTCTACCGGTCACATATATACGCTCTGCTGAGTCTCCTATTGAGTACCGTGGAGGAAAACCTCCATCAGAGAGGAAGATTCTTGCATTCTTTGCTGGAAGCATGCATGGATATCTTCGACCGATTCTTGTTCAGCTTTGGGAGAACAAAGAAACTGACATGAAGATCTTCGGTCCAATGCCTCGTGACCCTCAAGGCAAGAAACAGTACCGTGAATACATGAAGAGCAGCAGGTAAGGTCATCGAATTAAAATGTGTTAGTTTGTTTTTTTGGCTCTGAAAAGTTTATTGATCATGGCAACAGGTACTGCATTTGTGCAAGGGGTTATGAAGTCCATACTCCTAGGGTTGTGGAAGCTATAATAAATGAATGTGTCCCAGTTATCATTGCTGACAACTATGTTCCGCCCTTTTTCGAGGTTCTGAACTGGGAGGAATTTGCAGTGTTTGTAGAGGAGAAAGACATAGAGAATCTGAGGAACATTCTGCTGTCTATACCAGAAGAGAGATATATTGGAATGCACGCAAGGGTAAAGACGGTGCAGCAACATTTCCTGTGGCACAAGAAACCTGCGAAGTTTGATCTCTTTCATATGATTTTGCATTCAGTTTGGCACAGCCGAATTAACAGGATTAAAACCAGGTTAAGGCATTGAAATCTTGTAAGGGCTTGTTAAAACTTTTCATTTGTAACGTTATGGAACCTTTTAAGAATAGATATATTCAATAATGAGTTTCAATGTCAGATTGGGGATGTCTAGGAGGATGCTACAACTAGTGAATTTGCTCGCTTGGTGTTACTTTCATTGTTTTCATACAATCCAACCAAAATAGAGAAGGATAAGCTAATTAATACACAAAAAGACACTGAATCTACGTTGCAATCACATATAGGCATTGCATCTAGAAAGAGAAGCCAATAAACTATTTATTTGGATCTAATCTCTGATGCCATGATCAAAGAGGTAACCTTATTCAACAGCTCTACCTTTTCTTGAGCACATTTATCTTTCATAATCTTCAACATGTCTTCAAATTTTTGACATTCAAGTTCATTAGCAAGCAACTTCTTCATCTTCCCATGGGTTTCCTTCTTAGTCTCAGTTGACACTTTGGTCCATTTTTCTTTCAAAAAATCCATACCAACAAAGAAAGCAGTTTCATCCCAATCAGATACAAGTGGTGACTTCTTCATATCTCTACTACCTTCTTGAACATTCCTACCCTTAGCCTTTGGTGGAGAGACCAAGTCAAGCTTCTTTGACACTCTCCTCCTCTCACTCTTGTTTAATTTCCCGTTAGCAGACTCAAAAGCTATCCCGTGAGCTCCCCAGATAAGCTTTGACAACTGAAAACACTTTTGTTGATGCGGATTCAAACAAGAAGCTTCTCCACCCCTCATCACTTTATTTCTATAACTCCTCTTCAGATTTTGAATCTTAACCTTGAACTGATCCAACGTAACATCAAAGCTAAAAGAGCCCTTCAATGATTCGTAGAGTGTGCGCTTATTCTCAAATGGATTCTTCCCTTTGCAATCAATAATACCTTGTAGCAAAACAATCTCATCTTTATCAGTAAACAGTCTATTCTTCTCAATTTCAATGGGTGACATCCCTTCCCTCAGCCGCTTCCTCGGTGGAGCATCTTCCGGTTCGTCTTCTTCCGACGAAAATATGGTATGGCCTTCTTCTTCAGACTCCATTTCTTTCTCGCCGGCGCTTGAAGATGATGATGATGGGTGCTTCGGGTTGCTTGCCATGCGATTGGCTTTCGGAACTACTCGATTTTAGGGTTTTGTGTACAGCAGCAAGTCCAGAAAGATTCCGAATTAAGTTGATCACTCTTCGAGAAAGATTTTTGCTTAAATCTCCTCAAAACTACATTATGACCTGTGTGCTTCGTACTCCTTTCTGTTTCACTATTTTTTTTTGGTAAGACCTTTCTGTTTCATAATAAATACTAGATTGTGACCAGCTTGAAATCGCAGATATTTTTTATAATTAAAATTTATATAATTGGATTATGTCTTAATTTAAATAATGTTTTGGTATAAATTCAGTTTACCAAAATTTGTGGTGATGATTTTTTTCATTAGTTTTTAGTTTCAGTTTTTATTTTTAGATTTTGATTTTTAGTTTTTAAGTTTCTATTTTTGATTTTGAGATTTTGTTTTGGTTTTTAATTTTTAGATCCGCTGAGTTAGTTTGAACTGATATTACCAACAAAGAACTTTCAAATAATCGAACATCTAATTTAAAACTGAAAAGATGACAAAAAAATTTGCAATAGTTTATTTTGTAAATAAACAAAAGCAAAAACTATAACAATATGTTATCCAGAACAATGTTTTTCAGCTTTTGGTTTTGAGTTTTAGTTTTTAGAATTTGTTTTTGGTTTTGCTTTACATTTTTTTTTAAATCAGTAAATTATTTAAGAAAAATAAAACAATAAATTATTTAAAAGTTACCATTGAAATTTATCAAAAAAAAGTGATTGTTATTTAAAATAAAAAATATAATAACATGTTTTAAAGTACATGATTTAAATAAATGATTAATAATAGACAATTTTGTTTTCTTAAAAATATTAAATACATTTGGGCCTGAAAATAATAATTGATTTTTTGATCCATTAAGACAGAAATTTTATTCAATGTTTTTTGGAGTTTTTCCTTAATAGTAAGCCTAAAAATCAAACCATATAATTTGTCCTAAAAACAAAAGTAAGCCCAAGACTATATCCCATAAATAACCATCGGTTTAATTTAAGTAATGTGATTCAATTATATATGGCTTGTTGTAACACTCTAGAAAGAGTTCAAATTTAAATGACAATTTGACAATTTGTATTTCCATTGGTTTCATATAATTATTAAATTTCCATTTTTAAGGAATTGTTAAGATGCTAAATGGTATATTACGATTTCCACATTAATATAATTAGTAGATTTCCATATTCCATATTTTGATAATATATATCCTTTTAGAACATTCCATATTTGTAAGAGAAAATATGTGTTTTTGGTAGACACATAGATATCCGCCGTATTTTAAAAATAGTTTACATTAAGGTCGCCATGTTACATTAATTGTGTTGGTTTAATTTACGTAGTGCGGTTCAATCAATTATAAAACTTATATTATTTGTAACACTCTAGAAATGGTCCAAATTTAAATGACAACTTGTATTAGTAGATAAAAAGAATGTCTCTATTTTAATAGATTAGACTAGATTTTGACCCGCGCTTAAAAGCGCGGAAATTTTTTTATGATTAAAAATTTATATAATTGGGTTTTGTCTTAATTTAAAGAATATGTTGATATAAAATCAGTTCACCAAAATTTGTGGTGATGATTGTTTTTCATTAGTTTTTAGTTTCAGTTTTTATTTTAGATTTTGATTTTTTGTTTTTAGTTTTTAAGTTTCTACTTTTCATTTTCAGTTTTTGGTTTGAGTTATTAATTTTTAAACCCGTTGAGTTAGTTTGAACTAATATTACCAACAAACAAATCTCAAATAATCGAACATCTAATATAAAACTGAAAAGATGATAACAAAGTTAAAAAATAAATTTGAAATAGTTTATTTTGTAAATAAGCAAAGCAAAAAAATATAACATGTGTTTTCAGCTTTTGGTTTTGGATTTTAGTTTTTAGATTTGGTTTTTGGTTTGCTTTACATTTTTTAATCAGTAAATTATTTAAGAAAAATAAAACAATAAATTATTTAAAAGTTACAATTGAAATTTATCAAAACAAAGTGACTGTTATTTAAAATAAAAAAATATATTAACATGTTTTAAAGTACATGATTTAAATAAATGATTAATAATAGATAATTTTGTTTTGTTAAAAATATTAAATACGTTTTGGGTCTGAAAATAATAATTTACTTTTTTGAAATTTTAAGGTGAAAAGTTTATTCAATGCTTTTGGAGTTTTTTTCTTAATACTAAGCCCAAAAACCAAACTATATAATTTGTTCAAAAAATAAAAGTAAGCCCTAGAATATATTCCATAAATAATCATTGGTTTAGTTTAAGTATAATTAGTAGATTTCCATATTCCATATTTTGATGATATATATTCTTTTAGAACATATCATATTTGTAGGAGAAAATATATGTTTTCGATATACATATAGATACCTGCCGTATTTTGAAGGTAGTTTACATTAAAATCGTCTCTTTACATTAATTGTGTTGGTTTAATTTAAGTAATACAATTCAGTCAATTATATGACTTATATTATTTGTAACATTCTAGAAAGGGTCCAAATTTAAATGACAACTTGTATCGGTAGATAAAAAGAATGACTCTATTTTAATAGAGTAGATGCTTTAGATTTGTGCAATTAAGAAAACAATTAATTTTGCATATTTTCTATATAAAAACACAATAATCTATATACTTAACTATATTATAATTAAAAAAAAATTTACTTAATAAAATTAATAATTTATTACTGAAAACGATAATTTTTTTTGCAACGAAAAAATTCTCTATTGTATTTAGTATGAAACATAGGAAGTATATTGTAACATTTGTTTTCGTAAGTAAAGTTTACACATGTTAATTTTAGTGTATTTGAGAAATAATTATATTATTTTTATTTATATAAATATGAAAATATATATTACTTAACTTTATTTCAACAAGTTGTTATAAATAGAAAATAATTTTTCTATAGTTTGTTTGACTCATAGTGTGATATATATTTATTTGATAAATTTTAAATTATAAATTATTTTATGTTAATTTATTATTTTAATATTTTTTGTATAAAATGATTTGATTTCAATTTGAACCAATCATAATCTCGCATTAATAATTATATGTTCTTAAAATTTAAAATAGTCTAAGAAAATAATATAATAAAAATTTTAATTAATTTTAAATGAATATAGTTTTATAATTACGAAAATTTAAACAAAAGAATCCACTAATTTAATTAATTTTATATTAAATAAAATTATGTTGCAGTATATAAACCCGTGAAAATAGTTATATTTATTTTTAAAAATTTGATTGAATAAAAATGAGATAAATAAAAAAATAAAATCTATTGTTTGAATACAAATTAATTATTACTTTGAAAACACATTTAGTAGTAGTATTACAAAATTGATATTGGTTAATTGGGATGAGTTAACTACATAATAGAAGAGTGTATTTAATGTAAAAACTTTGGAAGTGATTCTATTTTAATAAGAGATATTATTAAAAGCCATGAAGTATTTATTAGGAAATGAAGAAAATACCATTTAAGATCAATTTAATTTTTATATTTATTTATTTATGTTTTTCTTTTTATTCTTTTATGTTCATTAATTTAAAAGAAATATAGAACATTTTTTCTTACTAAAACTGAAAATTTTGTTTTTATTTTGTATCATTAAATATTTTTAACTATTTTAATATAATTATTTATTTTTGTAAAAAGCATTTCAATATTTTCTTTATTTCTCTTATTCTGAAGCACATTTATTTTATAGTTATCAATATTATAAAAATGTTAAAATATGTATTTACTCCTCAAGATTCTTCATTTTAGTTTTACATAACAATAAACTTGACTAGAAGACATTTCCGTATTTCAATTGTATAAAATTTATTTTCGGGTTGAATAGTGTGTTTAAATCTGAAATCCGCGAGAATTGACTTGGAAGATGTTTTTTGTGCTATAGTCGCATCTATTTAAAATATCTTTGAGATTTATTGAATTTCAAAGATATTTAAGTAGAGATGTGAAAGTGGGGACTGGGCCGCAAGACAGGCCCATTAAAACCTGTGGCGGGGCGGATTTGGACCTAGGTATAGGTATCCCGCAGAATAGTGGGCCTCACTGGAAGATTTGATGACAAAGGGAATGTGTCAAGCCAAACAGGTAAACTATTTTTTTTCTTTTCTTTTGTTTTCATATATGTACTCTGCTTTGACCTTTATGTCACATTAGGCTCTGTTCTCTGGATGTTTTGTTGGAGGTCTTGCAGCCATTTTACGGTGTGATGATTCCGGGAATATGTTTCCTCCTTCTACCAGAGTGAAATGTTGGACCGATGCTGGCTTTTTCCTTGACGCGTGAGTAATTTTCTAATTAATCTCTTCCATTAACAACTACGTTATTATTTTGGTATATATATTGACTTGTTTTGTAACTGAAGCATCGATGTCTCTGGAGGTCGATCTCTTAGGCGTTTATATGCTGGTGTGGTAAAGTTACAGGTATAAACACAAACATTTTCAATGTGTTACACTTTGTCTCAAGAATAGTAATCAAAGATTGTGTAATGTTTCTACAGAATCTGGAAACAAAGCTCTTAAGGAGTGTTTAAACCGTCTTAATCCAACTTCAGTATGGTTACTCATCTTTCTATCTCTTTAGTAAAACCAGGTAGGCAGATATTTCAAAAATATACTTAATGATTCAACACTTCAGTGTTTTTTCCCGCAAAATCTAATCAACCAAATCAAGACTCCACTGTTTATTCTAAATACTGCCTACGATTCGTGGCAGGTTAGTTTATATTCTTCTTTAACCCTCAGTTTTATCTAAACAGGCAAAATGTGTATTTTCATATATCGTTTGTGCAGATCCAAGAGAGTTTAGCTACCAAAACTGCAGATCGAAGTGGAAGTTGGCATGATTGTAGACTTGACTACACCAAGTGCAATGCAACTCAGATCCAGTTCTTGCAAGGTGTAAAATGAGCTAATAATGTACTTAATTTTTGAATAATCAACTAACTAATTTTTTTTGTTCTTGATTTTGAATTAATGTTTGACAGGTTTCAGGAATCGTATGGTGAATTTGATCAAAGGTTTCGCAAATCCAAGTAAGAACGGAGTGTTTCTTAACTCGTGTTTTGCTCATTGCCAAACGGAGAGGCATGACACATGGTATTCCAAAAACTCTCTTTCGGTTAACAACAAGGTACATAACTTTTTTGGTCCTTTATTGATCTTTATTCTTTGGTTTTTCGACTATTCCCCATTGAAAAGCTACAAACAATATCCAATATTCAAACTAAATTTTTAGCTAGCATTGTTGTTTTCATAAAAAATGAACAGTTGTTTATACCTTGGATCTATGCTATTATTGAGCTTAAATGGTAATATATATATTCGTTACTATACTATAGCTACGGTGTATATATTAACTTTATTCTGCACTTGATGCAGCAGGAAACTATAGAAATCTGGCAGCTCGCTTTATTGCTACCAATATGTTAATCCCAATGTCACCGGTGTGATCAAGTGCAAAGATTTCATGTTCATGGATATTTAAGATATTATACTATCTTATAATTACCTTCACTAATATCAAATTTTAAAATAGGTACCATGTCGAATTATCAGTTGATGATGGGAATGATAGTGTGACTTTTGTGGTGTTCGACAAAGACATAGATAAGCTTACCAAGCCGGACGCAACTGCTATGGCTCTTGATGAGATTTGTTATTTTCTGACCACCATTTGTCCACCGTCTACAAATGTGACAATCTCTGACCACCCCTGTAACCTCTATATTGCAGGTCAACAGTGGTGGCAGCCGGGAACTCCCATAGTATCTTAAATAACTTGGCGAGAATGATTCTCCAAGAGATTACCAAGAGGCCAGCTTCCCAGAAGATATTTCAGTGAGATATATCTAATAGGTACTCAGTAATGATGGTCAGAGTAAATAAGTGACTGCCTCATAATCCAATTTCTCAGTACTCTGTTTTTATTCTATGTGTGTGTTCTTGAGAGTTCTTTGTTGAATTTAAAACTATCTATCTAATCTTCAAACTCTTCTATAATAAAATGATCAGTTACTTATTTAATACAAAGGTTGCAATGACTTAACTACGTAAGTAGTTACTGATCTCACTATACAAAGACTTTTAGTTCAACTTGATTAGTTTTTGTGGGGTATGACTTATCATTATTTTAGTTGATTAGTATCATTTTTAGTTGATTAGACTTGGCGTCATCGATGTTAATGTATGATTTATCATTTATTTTAGTTGTATTTATTCTATTTATTTAAAAGAAAAATGTATAATTTTTTTTTAGTTTTTTAATTTATAAGCAAAATATATTAAATCTCAATATTATTAGTATATTTAATTAATTTATCTAAGAAAAAATACTTCGGTTTTTTTTTGTTTGGTTCGGTTTAAAACCAAATGGTTAGATATATTGGGTCGGCTTGGGTTTAGTTGGATTGGTTTGGTTTATTTTTTTGCCCACCCCTGTTTCTTTTTTTTATAACACTGATGTTCAAACACAAGTAGCAGAGATGAAAGTCACGCATGAGATACAAGGCAAGAAACATGTCAGTAGACAAACGGCCTAAATAACCTCATACATATTCAAACCTAATTCGCCTCCAATGCAAGTAGTCTGTGGAGCCAGGAGGGGGCGCTTCGGGCAATGTACGATTGATGGCGCAGGTCACGGGTGACGCTAAGGGCGATAGCATCGGCAGCACCATTTCGATCTGGGAGAGCATGATCAATGCTCCAGTCTTCTATTCGTGCGAGAACCAGTGATAAGCTGTGTCGGAGGTGGCTGAACCTTGGCTCATTATTCGGCTGGGATAGAAGATTGCGTAGGCATTCAGATGACGTCTCGAAAATAATGTTTGAGAAGTGCAGGGTCTGTACACACTCCGCTGCCCAAAAAAGGGCCCATAGGTCAGCCTCTACCTTTGAACGCATACAGGAGTAAGCTCTACGACTATGCATGAGAGTACAGCCGCTCTCATCACGTAGAATCCATGACGCACCACTACCCCGATTCGCGCTTACCCAGGAAGAACCAACGTTACATTTGAGGAAGCCTTTTGGGGGTTTTTTCCAAAGTTGTTTATCTTCGTTGGATCCACCCATAGTATCTTTTGTGAAAGTATCACACCCCTGTTTGTATGTGTAAAAGATCTATGTTCTTAATGTGTGAAATGCTAAGTAGTGTTAATAAAAAAACTAAAGCTGTTACATTAGAATGGGATAAAAAAAACTAAAGCTCTTACATTAGAATGGGATACATGCTAACTACAAAAACAAAAAAACAAGAAAAAAAAACAAAAGTTAATACTACACATATATATACAGTATCAACATATGGTTTAACAAATTATTATATAATGTATAAGGTATACTCTAACCATTAAGTTGTTATGTATATTTGGTAAATTGAAGTTTTTTTTTGGTTATAGAATCAAATATCCCATAATAAAATGATTTTTGAAACACAAAAACCAAAAGTCCCTTTAAAATAAAAAACAAGCAAGACATTAAGCCAGAATACTGTTATAAAATTGTTTCAAAATTAGATACATACTCAAACAAAAAAATTAAAGTAATAGTACAAAATGTAAAATTTTAAAATAATAAATATAATCTAAGCTTCAAAAAATAGATACATACTCAAACTAAACAGCAATACAAAATGTAAATTTTAAAAAATTAAATATAGAATCCACGCGTAGTAGTACAAAATGTAAAGTTTTAAAATAATAAATAAAATCCAGGCTTAAAAATATATACATTCTACAAAAATGTAAATTTTAAAAAATTAAAAATTAAATTTTAAGTCTAAAACTTAAATGATAACATTTATAAGTACATAAAAATAATACTTTATTTTAATAGATTAGATGACATCACATAACTACTCATCTAAACAAATTAATTTATCACTTTTAATAACTATAACACTAATAAATAAAATTGTAAATAAAAAATAAATTCCATTCAAAAATATAAAAATAACTCAATGTAAAATTATTAATTAACATATCCTTAATTGGGTATTTTAGTTAAAAATGATTATGATTTTTAAATTATTTATGATTAATTTTAAAAAAATATTTGTATCATCCTACACGGATTATGTTTTATAATTTTACTGTCAAAAATTTGTTAGTAAAATATTATTTCAATTCTTGATTTTTTAAACAAAATGAGTTACCGGATAACAAAAAAAGTTATCTATTTTGGTGAAACTTATTTTTTTTTTAGATGCAGAAAACCTCTTGTAAAAATTTTATAGAAAATATATAGATTTGTTTGAAGATCTTTATTATAAACTTAAAGAATCATGAATAATTTGTTAGTCGACATTTTTTTCATTTAAGAAAGACGAGTTGAATTAATATTTTATCAACAAACTTTTGAAAAAAAAATTATAAAACATAATTCAAATAGGATTATATAAATATTTACAAAAATTAATTGTAAATAATTAAAATATTCTTATCATTTTATAACTAAGATACTTAATTAATGTATGTTAACTAATTATTTTACATTGAGTTTTATTTATATTTTTTTCTAGAATTTTTATTTATAGTTTTATTTGTTAGTGCTTCTGTTATAAAAATATTTTCAATATTAAAAATATATCCAATATTGTAAAAAAAATATTGATTTATATTTGTGCCAAAAAAAACATCAACTTCGAAAGCCATTTTAGGCCTACTGTTAGTCAACTATAACTGTTGACTAACGATATGCCTAAATTGGTATGGTCGACGAAAGTTTGTGATTAAAATGGCTTGTTAATAAAAGTTGAGTATTTTTTTGGCTTATGAGAAAGTTGGTGCTTTATTTCAACCAAATTTGAAAGTTTGTGATTTAAATGACAATTTTCCCCTAATTAATTACATGAACTTGATCGTTAAAATGACGATAAGTGTTAGTTAACACGGATCACAACTATATTTTTTTTTTATTTCTAGAATATCTGATCGTATGTTAAAATTCAGCAATCTAATATTGAAAAATCAAATCGACAGACATAATCCACTATACTCAATTTAATCAATCCAAACCAATGAAAATATATCAATTAAATTAAAATTTGATTGGTTGAATTAGATTGGATGGGTTTTTAACAATTTATCACTTACAAGATCATGGATGGATGTTGTAGTATGATTCAAATAATTTAAGTAATATTACTTTTGTTTAGGTGTGTATTCTTATAGTGGCATATTGTTCCTGTAGATAAAATCATTTTTATCTAATACTTTTAGTTATTTAATATTTATTTGTTATATTCAGTCTAAATAAAAATATGTTGAATAATAAAAAAATTCAAAGTTTTGTAATATTCGATTATGTATTGTAAATTTAAAAAATATGTAAATTATAAAAAAAATCAAAATTTTGTAAATTATCTACATGAACAATATGCCACTATATATATATATTTGATTATGTAATATTCGATTTAGATTTAAATTTCCATTTTTAAAAATTAATAAATACACCAAGCCTTTTTGTAAATTTGTAGCTAGTTAACTCTAATTGTGAATATAAATACACAAAGTAGAGGCTTTACTAGTCTAGTCATAGGTTTTGATTTCATTACCTGATGTCCTGTACAATTTGTAGAAGTGGCGGGAACATCGTAGCTTTGATGTAAAAGAGCAGTAATGATATTGACGAAAGTGAGCTTTAAGGGCATGTCCATTGAGGGCTTTTGAGGGGTTCACAGGCCCAATATCCAAGAAAAAACAAATAAAATACAATAAACTCTATGAACCCACCCCGTGAGAGTTCACTACAACGAACCGGGTTCATGTCAGTTTTGCGGGCCCCACCACACGTGGTGTCTCGCGATTGGTTGGATTGTTATTTTTTTTTTTTTAAAAAAAAAAAACGAAAAAAAAGAAAAAAAACAATTAAAAAAATAGCTATGAACCCCCCCCCCCCCTACCTAGTTCACTAATGTGGATGGCCTAAAGCTCTCTGACATTGTCGAGCTCTTTAGCTATATCTTCCCTTGCTTGTCGCAAAGCTGGAGCACCGGTTCTACCCTCGGATATAATGAGATGTGCACGAGAATGAACTTTTCTATTGCAACGTTAACGAACTTTTAAGATATACATATTTCAGTAATAGAAAGTTGAGTTTCTATGTCAACTGGGAATGTCTAGGAGGAGGTTCCAACTAGTGAATAATATTTGCATAAACTGAAACAAAGCTTTATAGAATTTGCTCGTTTCATGTATTTATAAATAAGCAACATGAATTCAACTAGAGAATCATAAAACACGCACAAAAGACAACAGAAAGTTAAGATCTTAAGTTTAAAAACAACAAAAAGGCATTGCATATAAAAAGAGAACCCAAAATACTGTATTTAATCTGCTGCTATAATCAAAGAGGTAACTTCATTCAACAATTCTACCTTGTCCTGCGTACATTGATCTTTCAGGACCTTCAACGTCTCTTCATATTTTTTACATTCAAGTTCGTTGGCATGCAACTTCTTCATCTTCTCTAATTGGGTTTTCTTAGACTCAGTCGGCAACTTGGTCCATTTTTCCTTGAGAAAATCCATACCAAGAAAAAACGAACTTTCATCCCAATCAGATTTTGTCACACCATGTGGTGACTTCTCCATATCTTCTCTTTTCCTACCGTCTTGGGCATTACCATTACGTGAAGAGACCAAGTCAAGCTTGTTTGTCACTCTCCTCTTACTCTCCTTCGCTTTCCCATTAGCAGATTCACAAGCTATCCCTTCAGCTCCCCAGATAGCCTTTGACAACTGAAAGCACTTTTGTTGATGAGGATTCAGAGCAAAAGCTTTTTCACCCTTCATTTCTTTAGTTGTATATTTTTTCTTCGTAGTCCGAAGCTTCTCTCTGAACTGTCCCAACGTAACATCAACGCTAAAAGACCCTTTCATGGATTCGTAGAGTAAGCGATTGTCTTCTAATGGATTCTTCCCTTTGGAATCAATTATACTTTGTAACAAAACAATCTCATCTTTCTCACTAAACAGTCTTCTAAGATCTGATCCTATCTTCTTACCTTGTGTATAAGTTTTCTTGGCACGCTTCGACCTCGCGTTGGTTGAGAGACGTTTCCAATGTGACAGCTGGGTCTCGCTTGAACTCCTCGGTCGAGGATCTTCGGGTTCGTCTTCTTCTGAAGAAATGATGGTGTGCTGGTGGTCCTCTTCATCAGACGATACGAACTCTATTTCTTTCTCACCGGCGCTTGGAGATAGGGATGGTGGATCTTCCAATGGGTGCTTGAGATTATTTGCCATTGAAGTGTTAGTTGAAGCTTTAGGGTTTTTGTGAACAAGAGCTCTCTCTTAACGAATATAAGAAAGACTTTGAAAGTGGAAGAGTCTTCCGTTTCCTAGGGTCATTTATGATTAATTTAACTTTAATATTTTATTTAGTACCACATTTAAGTCAAAATCATTACAGCTTCAAAATCAGAACTAGTAACCTATTCAAATACAAAACTACTGCTTATGTTAAATTTAATTTTAATATTTATATATATACTTTCCTTTTAATTTTTGAAATAAATACAAAAGTAGAGCTATATATTATTATTTTAAATGTATTACACTATTAATTTATGAATTTAAAATTTTTGCAAAATTTTGAGTAATTATATTTTGTGTTTTAACGTCAATTATATGACCAACACTGGTATCACATAATAAATCTCATATTTATAAATAACTGAACATATGTTTATACGATAATATTATACAATAGAGTTTAGAATTTACATCATATATGAGTTTAGAATTATATTAGAAATATCATTAAACATCTTGGTAGAGTTTGAACTAATGTATAATATTAAACTGTGGTTATTTATTTTTAATAAGATAGATATACAAAACACTTTACTGAATTAAATCATAAAAAATATAGAACTATGAGTTTGCTTGTTTAAAAATAGAAAACATTACTATTAACATTTAAAATTAAAATAAAAAGATTATTCAATTTATCTCTTTTTATCATATAAAACATTAGGACTAAAATCTGAAATAAAACAAACAGAAATTCCAATCTTATTAAATAGTACTAGTTAGTTACTAATAGATTTATATAATAAATCATTCAAAATAAGAAATATATATTTGTATGCCTACATCATGGTCTCGATGATTTCATTATTAATAGAATCTATACTATTAAAAGTGAAGGCACCCGAAAAAAATCGACTTATACAAGTTGTGTGTACCTTTCATTAATGGCATTTTGGTCATTTATTTTCGTCCTACATCTATATATATATCGAATGTTACAAATCATATCACATTAACCATATACCCGATTTAATCTCTCTCTTCCCATTAATTACTCTAACCATATTTCATTTTATGTTACATACTTTTATTTTATCCGGGTTATATCAACCAGTTTCATTATTTGTAACATGATACCATATGATTTCTAGAAGGGTTACATATTTACATTGTCATTTCGGTATATGTCATATGATTACCAAGATATGATATCAAATGTAGAAAATATAAATATATTTATGATATCAAATGTAACCAAAAGTTATAAAAGAGAGATGTTATAAAAGAGATATACATCAAATGTAGAAAATATAAATATTTGTATGATATGATATCATATGATTTGTATGATATGATATTATTTTCTACATTTGATATCATATGATTTATAACATTTGGTTACTACAGTATAGATTACATAATTCAAATATATATCAAACCCAGTTTAGTAGTATAGATTGGTAACATTTGTTTCGTAGAATGCTTTGGAATTTGTATAAAAAATATTGTCCTTTTCGTATTTGCATAAATATACTAATATGATTTGTATGATGATATAAGTACAATATTACTCTAACCATATTCCATTTGTACATTCAATCTTTCATTTATGCTCTCTCTTCCCATTAATTACTCTAACCATATTCCATATTATATTTCATACATTTATATTGTCTTATAAACTTTATATTACAGTTTTAGTCTATAGATTGACTACATAAATATTTATTATAATATAAATTAATTATAGAGTGTTCAGATGCTCTCATACTTATAAATGTTTACATATTTATAAAATAAATTGTAATAAATTGTAATTTTAAATCATAATATATAATTCAATATACTGTATAATAAAATCAACAAAAATAATATTGTTTTTATTAAATAAAATATACTAAATTACATTTTAATATAGTAATTTAGATATTATATTAAATATAAATTTTTATTCTTTTAATATATATTTTAATATTTTGCATTAATAAATTGAAGTATGTTGTAAACTCTATGAATATATATTGTCATGAATATGTAATTCTTTTAATTTATAGCTTATAAAATAATTTTAATTAAGTTATTATATATATATATATTATTTATTGTAGTAATTTAATTATGAATGTGAATAATGTATTTATAAATATTATAGTAATGGTATTTCTTATTTAATAAATCCAAATGAATTAAAACTAATTGTAATAATATTTAAAAGTAAATTTTATTATTTAAAATTAATATTAAAACAAGAAATATTTATATTTTTTACTGAAAAATATATTAAAAGATATGGGCTTTTTGCAGAATTGACCTGAAACTTGAAGTCAACCACAAAACTAACCTCCTTTTTTTTGGAACTTTATTTTG
Source organism: Eruca vesicaria subsp. sativa (assembly GCA_932364175.1). Taxonomy (NCBI): domain Eukaryota; kingdom Viridiplantae; phylum Streptophyta; class Magnoliopsida; order Brassicales; family Brassicaceae; genus Eruca; species Eruca vesicaria. The sequence goes on from CAKOAT010052488.1 coordinate 405,718, forward strand.
CCCAATTCACCCCACAAGTTCATATAATTCACGAAAATGCCATCAATTTTTTTTTTTTTCGAAAATAACATATTTACTCTCTCACCCTCATCATCTTCAAGTAATTACAAGATTGCCATTGTCATCAATACTCCAACAACCATGAACAACCAATTTTGAAGCTCTTAATGCCTCCAA
>CAKOAT010052488.1:414335-436606 GCA_932364175.1 Eruca vesicaria subsp. sativa
ACTGAAAAGTAACTCAGCCCGACTCAGACAACTTACTGGGGTTATATTCGTAAAAATGTCTTCTGTTTTTTTGTTTGGTCACAGAGGACTATATTGTAATTTCATAGCCCTTTTAGGTTAGATTTGCATTTGATTCAAGTTGGGGTCTAGTATTGGGGTTAAAACCAAGTTGTGGGTTAGTTTTGGCAAAAACCCCAAAAGATATTTTCAAAATGAAATATTAGAAAAGATCTTGATAATATCTTTGATATCCGATTTTGAAAATATTTAAATAATATATTAAGATTGTTATTGAATAATAACAAAATTTGTTATATGCAAGATAATTTCAAATATTTTCGTATTAAATTTTCTTCATATGTCGATATATCATCATTCTCATGGTAACATTTAATAGATGAGATATGTTTTGTTAAAAAAATATTGCAAAAAACTATTTTCTATAATTATCTTCGTACAAAAATAAATGAATTGCTTCATCTACAAGTTTATAAATTAACCACAATCAATATCGTGGTTAGTTATTCTTTGTTTGGATTCCATAAATTTCGGTAACTTACCGTAGTTGTATTACCATTAACTGTTAAACTTTAAACTTCTTAACTAATTCAAAATATCTTCAAAAAATATTCCTTATTCCTCGAAAGAGATATATTTCAAAATCGTCTAAATATTATTTCCTACATTTGCGTAACCTAAATGTATATCTTCCCTACCTATTATAAATATAGTCTCTTTTAACCACTGTATTCATTATTCATTGAAAAACTTAAAACAAAAATGGCGAATAATTTGCAGTTGTCGTGATATAAAACCGAGGAAGACTTCATGTCGCATCCAAGTCAAAATCTTTCAAACATGGAGACATTTCATGAAAGACATAGGGGAGACCATGGAACTAATCATTTGTGATGCAAATGTAAGTTTATCGTTTTGTATAGATTTATGATTTAGATATCTTCATTTTGTAAAAGTGTAACCTAAATGATAATGTTTTCTAAGCGCGGGTCAAACCTAAATGATAATATTATTCCCTACATTTATGGAACAATTCTTCTATTTTTAAAACTATATTATTTTGAATCATAAATGTTAATAATTTTCTTATTGGTCATTTTTCTCCCATTTTTATAAATTATCTCCATTGTTGTGTATCTATCTAACACAAGTATATTTTTATCTAGATGTTATTGGACAAGTTCAAGACTTGGGTGATCTGGAAACCATAGGGTGTAGTGGTGGGAAACAAAGAATAAGTTGGAGTTTAGTCTCAAAACCATAAAAAAATTTCTTATGGTTAATAGTATAAAGTTAGTCTCCCTACCTATCATAAATTTCTCAAGCGCGGGTCAAAACAAAATTGCCGAAACATAAATAAACTATATAATTCGATTAACATATTTATTGGATTTAACTACAAATTTGTAATACAATTTTGGGTATTTTTAATAGTATTGATTTTTCAAGTTTATTATAGGTCATGGACCCATCCAATTTTGGTTTCTATCTAATATGTGTTTTAATTCTTCAAACTCTCACAAACACTTAATTTTCTGATTCCCTGTTCAACCACAAACTGACTCGGTTATGCAAACTAAATGAAAAGACCCTACTAAAACGTTAAATATACATCAAATTTCGCATATAAAACTATCATATAATAGAAATCGGATCATTTTATACATTTTGTTACAACCGAAACAAAACTAGTATACTAGATTATAGGAAGTATTTCTTAAACCAGTGATAAATGCTTTCAGTTTGTAGAATACATTTATTAGTTAGCTATATTATAGGAATTAGTTTGGTCCCAATCAATGAAAAGATTACGATCTTGTAACGGGTGAGTTTTTGATAAATAGAGAATATTATAAAATATTGTTTGTGTTCAAATTCTATTGTCATTTATGATTTCAAATTACCTTTAGTTAACGTAACTCTCTCTCTCCCACCTTCAAACTAAGTGGGGGTTATTGGTTGTAGTATTTTATAGATTTAGAGATCCTTTTTGGATTTTGAAATTTTTAACAAATTCACACAATTTAGAATCAAATACGTAGATTTCAGAATCAATGAAATAGATTTCACAATCAGTATAACTGAATTATTAGAAATCAACGAAATGGATTTGTGATAAACTCAGCTTTGTAACAAAATAATATATATATAAAATTACAACATATGGTTTATCATTTTCTATATCTTATGTTATTATGATAACATAAAATCCCTCACATACTTGTTGTTATTACCGTTCTCACTTGATTGGCATATTCTATTTGTTGATTTTCAGTTCCAGTAACTTTCTCAAGATCTTTTTCTTCATCAAAATCTTTTTATTCAGAAAAATTATCGATTCGTCAGAAATTTTGAAAAATACTACACGTAAACCAACACACAAATATTCTCTCTGCTTGTGTCATATAAGGAAAAAAGGATGCATATTAAAAATTAAAAATCAAGATTTAAATATATCAAAAATTCTTTCGATAACATTTCTCAGAAAAACATGATGATGGTAAACAACTCTCTGTCATTTTATGGAGTAGAATCTCCAGAAAATATTTGTAGACCAAAACTCTTATAAAATATTTTTGGTAAATTTTTATATTAACGTCTACGTGTACGTAGAGCTAAGTTAGAGATGATTGGTTAATATATTAGTATTAGCTTATTATTAGGGAAATATGGAAAATATGTACGTAAAACTTGGGGCAAGAAAAAAATTATTAAGAAATCAAATACACTATCAAAATAACAAGGTTCAACTCAATATTTGCTTTTTTGTATTTTTAACTCATAAATCCACTCAAATCTATTTTAAAATCAAATCCTCAAGTAAATCATTATTATTGAATAACACCTGATTTTAAAATCTATTTTAAAATCATAGAACCAATAACAATGAATTTGAATATAGATTTTAAAATCATAGAACCAATAACAATGAATTTGAATATAGATTTTAAAATCATAGAACCAATAACAATGAATTTGAATAGGGATTTTCAAATCATAGAACCAATAACATTATATTTGATTTGCATTTTCAAATCCACTAAAATATACAAACCAATAACACCCTCTAACTTTATTAACTAATTAGATTCTCTATCTACAATACCGGTAAAACAAAACCAATTGTACTGATAAGTCTTATAGGGTTACTGGGAGATGAATTTGTATAGAGTTTGTGAATTTTAAAAATTGATAAATTTATGTGGATTATGCAAAAAAATATATATATATATATATATGTTGACTTATAATATTTGATCATAATTTTCTAAATTACAATAGATTTTTATGATTTTGTATTACTTTTTTTCTATATTTCCTTTTCTAGATTACAATAAACTTTTATTAAATTTTAAAAAATATTTTTTAAAAAATAATAATTATTGATATAGATTTTTATGAATTTGTATTATACATACTAATAAATTTAATTATACTAGGAACGTAGCTCCGCACAAGCGCGGAGATATTGATATATAGTAGATTGTTGTTAAAGTTTTAAGTTATAGTTTGGACAGTAATTTTATGTTTATATATTAGTGTGTTCCGGTAAAGAATCAAATCCATGCATAGTTGATGGAGGAAAATATATAAAGAATCAAATCCATGCATAGTTGATGGAGTTATATATTACGTGTGTTATTTTAGTTGTAATTCAAGGTAAATAGGTTGGGTTATGAAAACTTTAGGGTCAATAGTCGCTGAATGAAGCTAGCAGACAACCTTTTTCCGAGCCTCTATGATATGTCTTGCCGAATTTGACTTGAGTTAGCTAAAAGAAAATACGTATTTGTTTTTATAGTAAAACTATGCTAGAAGTAATGCATACGGTGGCCAAAAAATGTGCATATAACTGATACATCAACAACAAATAGGTTTATTATTTTAGTTGTTTATTTTAGTTAAAAAATCGTGCACTTTCATGCAGTTTTATGCATTTATTCACAAAACTCATATACTCAATACGATACAGCACGTTTTTCATCTATTCTTTTCCCCTTTCTTACAATAGTTAATTTTATTTGATTTAGTTACTGGTGTTTAGATTGTACCATTGGTTGATGCATCTTCACCACGTCGTCATGGACTCTCTAATATACAGTGTTCCATATCGCCGGTTTCTAAATATTTGATATTGTTGGTATTTAATTTATTTTGTGCTATGATACTAAAATGAAATTTCTAATTTATATTTCTGTCTTTTGTGATATGATACTAAAATTAGAATGAACTGATATATCCAACGAACTTTTAACGAATCCATGTGGAACCATTCTCTAGTCAGACAAATTGTGTCTAAAATTTACGATGATGCATAATTATATATGGAGCATATGTTAATATATATGCCAATTTTGTAATTTTATTATTAATAAAAAATAAAAATAATTACCCCGTGTTAATTTTCTAAAGTTCTTCTACTATCTAGTTTGGAGCTTCTATCAGTTCGGACTTCCGACTAATCAGTGTGTTAACTTCTCGTACCGACTAATTTACAACTGAAACAAACTTCACTGTAATGCCTTATATGCCACACTATATATAATGTTAAACTTTTTACTTTAATATTAGGTGAAGATCCGCACCTTGTACGGAATAAACCTTTTATAAAAATATTTATATTATTTAAGTATTAATTTTTATAATATATAATTTTATAATGTAAAGTTAGATATTAACTATTGGTGCACAAAAAATGATTATAGTTAACGATAGTTATGTTACCAAGCCATAGAGACAAAGGCTCTGGATATCAAAAACAGAGACCACACTGAAACAAAGAAGGCAAATGACCATCATGCAATGCAAAGGACGGATTCAAATCCTTTTCACTTCTCAGCAACAAACCCCAATGGGGAGAATTACAGAAGAGGAAAGAGCTATGACTATAGAGATCACCGTTATGACGCTCGTCACACTTTAGAGGATAGACGGAGATACCGCTCTAGCCAGGAGACTGTAAGCCGTTGTTATCCTAGGGAACTCTCTAGGGAAAGACAGAGAAGCTATGATAGTCGCTCATCCTACCTTAATAATCCAAACCCCCATGATAGGGAAGTAACATCGAAAGCACGGAGAGATGACCAACTCCGTCGAATTTCAGGTTATCATTCACCAGCCCGAAGAGGACGATCTGAGAGCAGAAGAGAGGAACCATTTGGTTTAAATGAAACCCTACCAAACCAGGAAGAACCTCCACATGCCAGAGAAAGACAAACACCCATCCCACAAGAAGCCCTCCTCGAAGCAAGAGCAGAAGTTAGACAAGCAATGCTTCAATACACTAAGGTTGCCGATCCAACTGAGAGTGCGGCCTGCAGAGAAAGAATGAGATTAGCAGAGGAGAAAGGTCAACTGGAAGAATCTGCTATTCGCGTAGCACAAGCAAACCTCAATGAGGAAGAGAATATTGTAGAGGAACCTGCAACGGCTGTAGAGTCCTCTGCAGATCAAATCCCAGCTGCTCTTAGGCTTGGACCTCTCAACCCACCACTCACTTCAGAAAATCTCCCAGTGACTGTGGAGAAAAGGAAGCCGGGCGTCCTCCTGGGAGACGTAAGGAGAGCCCAAAATTGCTCAAAGGATCCAGCTCCAAGAAGAGGAAGATTCAACAAACTAAGCCTCCAAATGCTCGACGGAAGCTGAACACAAATGAAGGTCCGGAAAAGAAGAAAAACTCTCGAGCTAGGACTGCAAGCTCCCATGATGATGGGACCCCAACAAACTCAGACAACCAGCCACTTTGCAACATGATCCCGGCAGCATCAAAGAGAAGGATAGATTTTCGAAATCCATATCCTCTCGGTCCTTAAAAGTGGCGAGCTGGAACGGTCAGGGGTTAGGGAATCCCCGGACAGTTCAACGTCTACGGGAGATGAAGAGAGACATCTACCCAGACATTCTTTTCCTTTGTGAAACAAAAAATCCGACAGCTTCGTTAAGAAGAAAACGGAGCAGCTGCAGTACGAGAATTCGCACTTGGTGTCACCAGTTGGGCACGGAGCTGGTGGACTTGCTCTCTTTTGGAAACAGGAAATTAAACTTCAAATTCTACTTTCCTCTGCAAACTGTATTGACATTAGTATTGAGTTTGAAGGAAAACAGTTTTTTGCTTCTTTCATCTATGGCGATACTGATATAACAAAAAGAAGAGCCTTATGGGCTAAACTAATCGAGCAAAGCACAACAAGAGACGCACCATGGTTTATAACCGGAGATTTCAATGATTTGCTCAACAACTCGGAAAAGATAGGAGGGCCAGCCAGGCCGGAGGGGTCTTTTACGGATATGAGAACCTTTTATTCTGAGGGCGATCTATACGATTTGCGCCACTCGGAGACTGTTTATCTTGGCGGGGTAAGAGAGGTGACTATCTGGTGCGGTGTAGACCGAGCAGCAGCGAATAGTTATTGGGCGGAGCTTTTCCCAAATGCAAGATCACAATACCTAACGTATGAAGGATCCGACCACAAACTCATTCTGTCCTTTTTAGAACCTGATAAGGAAAAGAGGCGTGGCCTATTCAGATATGATAGGAGACTCAAGGACAACCCATAGACCAAAGCTTTAGTTAAACAGGCATGGGAAAATTCTCCAAACACATCTGTCAATGACAGGATCAAAACAGTTCGTTCAGCGCTGGTTCAGTGGAGCAAACAGCAATACAAAAATAGCAGGGAGCAAAAAGAGCAAAAACGATATGAACTAGAAGCGGCTCTGACGGATCCAACAAACGACACTGACCTCATCACCAAAGTCTTGAATGAGCTAAATGATGCCTATAACTCAGAGGAGGAATACTGGAGACAAAGAAGCCGCCTCCTATGGCTTAGTCTCGGAGACCGCAATACGGGCTTTTTCCACGCCACATCAAAGAACCGTAAGCGCGCAAATGCTTTCACGGTGATTGAAGATTCTGAAGGTAACATGGTATACCAAGAAGACCAGATAGGAAGCGTGATAGTGAATTACTTTCATGACCTCTTCCAAGCCATTGAAGGTAATAGAGAAGAAACCGTGAGACACGCTCTATCACCGATGGTGAATGCCGCGATGAACGATAAGCTAATTACTATCCCAGCAGCAGACGAGATTAAGGAGGCACTATTCTCAATTCATGCTGATAAAGCACCGGGACCAGAAGGTTTCTCAGAGAGCTTCTTCCATACCAATTGGGACAACATTGGCACCGACATTGTGAAAGAGATCCAAGAGTTCTTCATCAGTGATAAACTCCCAGACAAGATAAATGATACACACATTCGGCTCATACCAAAATTTCCAAGCCCACAGAGAGTCACGGAGTACAGACCTATAGCGTTATGCAACGTCTACTACAAGATCATCTCGGAGATCCTCACGAAGAGACTCCAACCACTCCTCTCTAACATCGTCTCAGAAAACCAGTCCGCGTTTGTGCCGGGAAGAGTGATATCAGACAATGTCCTAATCACTCATGAGGTTCTACACTACCTCAAGACATCTGACGCGGAAAAGAGATGCTCCATGGCGGTTAAAACCGACATGAGAAAAGTGTATGATCGACTTGAATGGAAATTCATTAGATTGGTTTTTCAGAGATTAGGCTTCCATTCCAAATGGATTTTGTGGATTATGCAATGCGTGTCTACGGTTACATACTCCTTCATCATTAACGGTTTACCTAGAGGAAGAGTCACACCGAGCCGGGGAATCCGTCAAGGAGACCCACTCTCACCTTACATATTCATACTATGTAGTGAGGTTCTCTGGGGCTTATGTAACAAAGCACATGAAGATGGTTCTCTCAAAGGGATCAAAGTTGCACGAGGGACTCCTCGGCTCAACCATCTCCTTTTTGCGGATGACACAATGTTTTTCTTACGAGCCAGCAAGGATAGTGGCGAGGCCCTTAACCGGATACTCAAGAGATACGAGGAAGCTTCTGGACAATTGATCAACACCGACAAATCATCGATTACGTTCTCCCGAAAGACTCCGAGGGAGTTAAAAAAAGTTGTACACGATACACTGCTTATTCAAAAAGAGGGAGGGACAGGGAAATACCTCGGACTACCGGAACTCTTCGGTAGAAAGAAGTGTGACCTCTTCGCATCCATTGTTGATCGTATTAAGCAAAAGGCCATGGGATTGTCAAACAGGTTCTTATCTACCGCCGGCAAGATGACTATGCTCAGAAGTGTACTGTCGCCTGTTCCATCATACGCAATGTCATGCTTCCAACTCCCGGTTTCGCTTGTAAAAAAATTCAATCAACGCTCACTCGCTTTTGGTGGGACGATCGAATGGGAAGCAAGAAGATGGCGTGGATTGCCTGGAATAAACTCATCCGCCCCAAGGATCAAGGGGGCCTTGATTTCAGGGACATACAAAACTTCAATGAGGCATATCTGGCCAAACTTGCTTGGCGAATAATCAACAATCCAGAGAAGCTCATAGGACGTATACTCCTTGGGAAATACTGTCCAAATGATGATTTTCTCTCTGTCTCAGCTAAAAGCGATATTTCTCACGGCTGGAGGGGAGTGTTGATAGGAAGAGATATTGTGATGAGTAATGCGACATGGGAAATAGGCAATGGACTAAGCACTAACATTTGGGACAAGCCATGGCTTAGCTGCGACGTACAAGAGAGACCCATGGGACCGGCTCTCAGTCCTCCTCCTTCCATCCAGACGAGAGTGGAACATCAACATGATAAGAAGGGTACTACCAGCGGAGGAACAGAAAATTCTCTCAATCAAACCGAGTGTAATGGGAGCACCGGACAAATTATCTTGGTTGGGATCTAAAACAGGCAACTACACTACTAAATCAGGCTATGCAACTGCCCTCTCAACTCGATCGGATCCCACAGATATCTCAATAGCTGACCAAAGTTTTGACTGGAAAAAGCAGTATGGACCCTAAAAACTTCTCCAAAAACAAAACTCTTCGTATGGAAAGCTCGTCATGGAATAATCCCAGCAGGTGAGGCGCTTTGGGCTTGACAGATAAACGTGGATGGGAAGTGTAAAAGGTGCAACCAACCAGAAACTATAGATCACTTGTTCTTTCATTGTTCTTTTGCGAAACAGATTTGGTCGCCAGCCCCTGTTTTCCCAAGGATTGAGTACAATGGATTTATAGATTTGAGGAGTGTGTGGATCAGCCTGGTGTCGACAAAGAACCTACCACCAACGGGAGTAGAATGACAACTAGCTCCATGGATTTTATGGGGTATCTGGACGGCGAGAAACAATTTGGTTTTCAATGATAAACACGCCACCACAATGGAAACTTTGTCAAAAGCTATCTCCTTGGCCAGTGAGTGGGGCTCCAGCCAAGCACCTCCTAACCCTTTAACTGCGGGAGCTTCCCCACTAATCGCCCCACCACCACACTGTATGGTTATCAAGACTGATGCTGCTTGGAATGAGAATCTGAATATTGCAGGTCTAGGATGGATTGTGGAAGCACAAAACAGAGTCTCCTCCTTCTCAGTTCCAGTACACCATGTGAGGTCACCACTGGCAGCCGAAGCCCTAGCTCTTAGGGAAGCTATTTGGAAATGCAGAGAACTCGGACTCACGAGAATCCGATGTGAATCAGACTCAGCAATGCTGATAAAAGCGATCAAGGAAGACACTTCGTTGGCGGGTGTTTATGGGATATTAGCAAACATCCAAGCTCTTGTTTTATCTTTTGAATGTATTTCTTTCTGTTGGATCTCTCGTATGAGAAATGTAGAAGCTGATAGGTTATCGAAGCAAGTTTTATCTGTTGAACTGGCCTTAATGGCTTCACCTACTCTGGTTTGATCATTTAATATAAGTGTGTTTCAAAAAAAAAAAAAAGTTAATGATAGTTATGCTCCTAAAATTTATAGTTTTATTTTAGTATAAATTTTTATATTTGTATAGTACGATAAAGTTATACATTATAGCTAAAATATTTTAATTTATATTTTCGTTCATAGTTTACTTTACATTTTTGTTCATAATTTCATTTAGACATTTTTGTTCATAATTTCATTACTTTACATTTTCGTTCATAATTTAGTTATGAGCATATACTACGTATAGGAAGACTTTATGAAATATATCTTCGTAGCACACAGTTAGACGTATATAATAAATAACTAGGATAAGACCCGCGCCTTGCGCGGAGTGAAACTATTATTTTTATTATGTTTTGAAAAATAAAACAACAGTTCGGTTTCATTTGGATTAGAGGTGTTCAATCCGGATATCGGGTTTCGGTTCGGCTTGATTTTTTGGAATTTCGATCATTAAAGTGTAACTACTATTCTAAATCTATATATACTTCAGTTTGATTTGGTTTATATACCATCGGTTTTCACTTTATTCAATTTTATACCAAAAAAACATAATTATTTAATTTGAGATCATATTATATATTATACAAATATATAATATGATCATATTTTAGAGTCATATTGTCACAGAGTCATTCATTAAAAAAATATTATATATTTAAATAAATGAATAAAAAACAAAAAAGGCTTCTATCATCTAATAAAATGATCAAATCTAGAATTAATATCAAAACACTAAATTTTGAAAAATAAAAATAAAAAACAAAACAGAAGCATGAAAGAAAAGTTTTTATATTCTTCCATATTTAGTGTTCATCAAACCAATATGTCTTCGATTGAACACAACTCTGTTTACTTAAAGATAAAAAAAAGTTGTAAAGAATTTCAACTAAGTGTTGTCCATCAAATTTATAATCTTTACTTCAATTTAGTTACTGTTAAAAAAGAAAAAGATCAAAATAAGAAGTCTCAGTTGTAATAAATTGTTAGCTATTTACAAATTATAATTATAGTTCAACTCATGTAACAAATAGATATTCATGCGTCGTTATAAATATATACATATTTACATGTTTCAGTTTAATCGGTTATAAATCAAACCATATCCAAATCCTATGATTTTTATAAAATCACATCCATTCGGTTTGTATGGTATATACCAAAAATAACCATATTACCGATTGTTAATATCTTTTAAAAATATAAAATTAAAAAAGAACTAAGATATTTAAATCATTGATAACAAAAATTTTCAATGTGAAAAATTTAATCAGTTTATAATTTATAAATGTTCTTGAAATTTATTGAAAATTTTGAAATTAAAATATTTATGTAATCTTATATGGTATATAGTTTAATCTGTATATATATTTGTTTTATCATTGAATGATACTTTTTACTTATATGGTTTTAAAATCATGTAATCTTTTTATAATAAAAATGTTAAACTATTGATCATTAATTTTTAACATAATAATTTTAATAGTTTGGTTATTTATTCTCGTTTTTTAAAATTCAAAATATAACCTATACAAAAAAATCTAAAGTTTAATTTTATAGCTAATTTGATTGTTTAATTTATTTTAATAATATAAAATTAAAGAAAAATGATGGAGGATATATAAACTGTTATCAAATATTTATTAGTAGAATCATTAAGTGTCATATATATATATTAGTCATTTATGGTAATTCCGTAGGTTTATTTATGGAAAGACAGTAAAATAGTAATTATATCTAGGGGAACAATAATAAATGCTTCTATCATAAATATCATATCATATCATCATATCATATAATTTGACCAACGAATGTATCTAGCGACATATAAAAATCGAATGTGGACCTACTTATTTTTCAATTGAATGTAATTGACTACCTAATTGAGTGACACCTAAGCATGAGGTCTTTTTTAATTATTACAAAATTGAGGTTACAATTTTTTAAATGTTTCTCCTTTAATATATAAGGGATATGACCATTACTTGTGGTAAATTAAATCGGTACAAAAAAGATCGGCTGATGAGCTGAAGAATCTAAGCAGCACTGACACGGGTACGGGGACGGAAACGGAGACGGGAAACGGTAAAACTAAAAATCTTAGATACGGGTACGGGTTTAGGTACGGCAATAAATATATCAATATATATATATATATATATATATATATATATATATATATATATATGAAAAAAAAACTATTGCTCATCTCCACTATCGAGCAAAAAAATGATTGTCTAAAACAATGAAACATAAACATATGACGATAGTTTGAGATTTCCATTGTAATTTCTTAAGGTAATGAACTTTTATTTATTTTTAGTTGTTGTGTTTTGTATTACATTTCTATATTTTCTTTCTATTGTTTTCACTATTTAGTTTCGTGTACTATTTTAGCCTTTTTTGCCTTTTAATAGATCAAGTCGACAAAAGAAATAGTTTATTAATTTTGTTGTTTAGTAGTAGTAAACATGTCACATGTGTACTCATCAATGTCAACACTGTCATGCTTATCTCTGTTTATTGTTAGGTGAGAAGAATGAAGTACATCATATACTCGCTTTTAGGGAGACTGTTTCTCATACAAGTCCTGTTCGTTTGGTTGTCGCAGGTTTCGGCGGTAGTGGTAGCGGCAGCGTCAGTGTCAATGACGACAGTTATTATTCGTTTGGTAGACGCAGACGCTGTCGCTGTCGCTGCCGCTGACGCTGTCGCTGTTTCTGCCGCTGTCGCTATCGCTGCCGCTGCTGCTGTCGCTGCCGTTGTCGCTGTCGCTGCCGCTGCCATTGTCGCTGTCGCTGTCGCTGCCGCTGCCGCAAATTGTTGTTCGTTTATAAGACGCAGGTAATTGACGCAACCGCAGACGCCAACGCAAGAAATAGTCGGGACGGGACTAGTTCGCCCACCGGCGAAATAAGCCAGGCCGGCTTAGTTCGCCGGTGGGCGAACTAGTCAAGTGGGACTAGTTCACCCACTGGCGAACTAAGCCAACTTGGCTTAGTTCGTCGGTGGGCGAACTAGTCGAGATGGACTAGTTCGCCCACCGGCGAACTAAGCTAAGCTGGCTTAGTTCGCCGGTGGACGAACTAGTCATGGGCCTCCTAGTTCGCCCATCGGCGAACTAAGCCAGCTTGGCTTAGTTCGCCGGTGGGCGAACTAGTTGCGACTAGTTCGCGTTTTACGGCTGTTTCGGTTTTTTGCGGTTACGTAAAACGATTCTCAAGTTTTATAAAACGGCTTCTCGAGTTTTATAAAACGATCTTCGAGTTTTATAAAACGGCTTCTCGAGTTTTATAAAACGATTCTCGAGTTTTATAAAACGATCTTCGAGTTTTATAAAACTATCTTCGAGTTTTATAAAACGGCTTCTTGAGTTTTATTAAACGATATTCGAGTTTTATAAAACGGCTTCTCGAGTTTTATAAAACGATCTTCGAGTTTTATAAAACGGCTATCTTCAATTTTTCAGATTTTTTTTATAAATTTTTTTAAATTGTATTTAAATAAATAAAAATGTAGTTTAAATATATTTACATCCATTAAAAATATTATGTTCACTTGGTAATAATTTTTTGGTCAATTATACAAATGTAACAATATTTTTTCATACATCATAAGCTAAATTAGAAAAAAATAATACTTCAAAATATGTATCATAATAAAAGCTAAATAATACATAAGTTGGTTGTTAAAAAGAAATACATCAAGTCTTAAATATTGCATTTATATGATAATAAAAGTTGTAAACAAAAGAAACTAAATCATTAACTCAAACATTTAATACGGTAAACGACCTCTACCATATTCATTTGTGATGTTATCACGCAAATCTTCCATCGCTCTATCACCTGTTGGATCATATATAATATGTCCAGCACCACCACCACCTCCACCACCACCACCATCATCATCATCATCATCATCACCTTCTTCTTCATCACCGTCACTATCAGCTACTTCTTCTTCTCCTTGTCCATCATCACCATTTTGCCACTGTACAAAATCATGATCTTCCCGATGTGAATCACGTATGAAATTGTGTAGCACTAATACGAGGAACACTTATCTAATTAAGCACTAATACTCATTTAATTTAAGCACTAATAAAAAAGTATTCTCTGACTTTTGTATTATTAACTTTTGTATTCTCTGACTCCTTCAATTCATCAATTCATCAATACGAGGAACTCACAAAACAAATAGCACTCTCAAATCTCCCAAATCTGTTCTCTCTTTCCCTGAAGTTACATACTATTCATACAACTCACATTCTCGTGCCATCAAAACCCCAATGCTAAAACCAAACGAGAATTCACACAAAAGATTTGATAACCATTATTCAAAAATCAAAACTTTACTCTGCTTTCAAGAAAAATCTAACAGATTCAAAGAAAAAAACAGAGAAGAAAAGAACTCAAAACTAAGCACAACGAAGACAATTCAAACAAAAACAGACAAAGGACAAAGACTTTAGTCAGCAGAAACCAATCCCACAAATAAAAACCAAAACTTTACTCAACACTCAGTGTGAGAACCGAAATCCACCTACTGTCAAATAATCGTAAATAAGGAAACTTTGGGAAAACCCTAAGTTTCCAGAGGAACCGGCTATCTGCAGAACCGCACAACGAAGATTAAGATAACAAGAAACTTAGAAACTTTAAATGAATAAACGAAAATCGAGAGCAAAGAGGTTCTTATTCCGAATCTGCGTAGAACTGGTACAAAGAAAGTAGCCGAAAACTTAAGGACGAAAAACCCTAATTGAGACGCAGCTCGCTAACAGAAAACGAAAATATTCCTAAATGCTAATTTTGGTGGTGAGAGCTCTGAAAATCGTGTCCCTTGCTTCTGCCCTAGACCTCTTATTTATATACTCCTCGCTTTGGCCATTCGGTCTTTCCATTTCGCCCAGATTTGACTATATTGGGAATTTTCCATTTTTCTCGATCCTTCCTTTTCTTCCACGGTTCTATTTTTCTTCAAACCTTCCTTTTATCTTCAAGCTTGACATTTATCTTCCTCCTGCGAGTAAACCGTCAAAACGTTATCGTATCTTCGGGTTAGATTCCGTTAAGATCGCGAGATAGGCTTTTATCGCGTTTTAGGACCTTGCGGGCCGTTCTGCGATAAATCCGTTTTCTGATTTTATACGGGATCGTTTCCTGATCCGATGCCGTTTTTAGTAAATTCCTCGAGCTAATCGTAAGGTTTTACGATTTACTCGACGTTTTTATTAAAAACGCGCTTTTTACGATTTACTCGACGTTTTTATTAAAAACGCGTTTTTATGATTTTAACGAGAAATCTCGAATAAATCGTATAGTTTAGGCAATGTTTGGTGTTTTGTTTAACCGTTGCCATTTTATACTATTTCCTCGCGTTCTTTGTCGAGAAAGCGAAGTTTTACGGTTTTTATCGTAAAATTCGAACGATAGGTCGGATCGAGATGGAACGGGAGACGTTTCGGCCGTGGTTCAGAATGTGACCGTGTCGAAAGACGTACGTTTCGAATTGGGAATGCGGGAGATCGAGGCTCGGAACATCCAGGAAGTCTCTAGTTCGTCCAACGGTGAACTAAGCCGGCTGGCTTAGTTCGCCCGTGGGCGAACTAGTCGGGACGGGACTAGTTCGCCCACCGTCGAAATAAGCCAGGCCGGCTTAGTTCACCGGTGGACGAACTAGTCAAGTGGGACTAGTTCGCCCACTGGCGAACTAAGCCAACTTGGCTTAGTTCGTCGGTGGGCGAACTAGTCGAGATGGACTAGTTCGCGTTTTACGGCTGTTTCGGTTTTTTGCGGTTACGTAAAACGATTCTCGAGTTTTATAAAACGGCTTCTCGAGTTTTATAAAACGATCTTCGAGTTTTATAAAACGGCTTCTCGAGTTTTATAAAACGATTCTCGAGTTTTATAAAACGATCTTCGAGTTTTATAAAACGATCTTCGAGTTTTATAAAACGGCTTCTTGAGTTTTATAAAATGATCTTCGAGTTTTATAAAACGGCTTCTCGAGTTTTATAAAACGATCTTCGAGTTTTATAAAACGGCTTCTCGAGTTTTATAAAACGATCTTCGAGTTTTATAAAACGGCTTCTCGAGTTTTATAAAACGATCTTCGAGTTTTATAAAACGGCTTCTCGAGTTTTATAAAACGATCTTCGAGTTTTATAAAACGGCTTCTCTAGTTTTATAAAACGATATTTGAGTTTTATAAAATGGCTTCTCGAGTTTTATAAAACGATCTTCGAGTTTTATAAAACGGCTTCTCGAGTTTTATAAAACGATCTTCGAGTTTTATAAAACGGCTTCTCGAGTTTTATAAAACGATCTTCGAGTTTTGTAAAACGGCTTCTCGAGTATTATAAAACGATCTTCGAGTTTTATAAAACGGCTTCTTGAGTTTTATAAAACGATCTTTGAGTTTTATAAAACGGCTTCTCGAGTTTTATAAAACAATCTTTGAGTTTTATAAAACGATCTGCGAGTTTCATAAAACGTCTTCTTGTCTTATAAAACGATCTTTGGGTTTTATAAAACTATTCCTTTTATGTTTTTTGCGGGGAATTTTGGATATTGATTCCGTCGTACCGATTTTGACCCCAACAGTTAGCCCCCCAGCTCGTAAGAATCGTGTGTTTCTTGCGAGTGGATTGAGCTTGTTTGGCGAGTTTGGTAGAATTAGGCGGAACTTTAATGGCCAAAAGTCCAAGGGTGAATAGTAAAATTCTTTCCTATAAGTATATGGAGTGAGTTTTTCAAGTTTTTCACTCACTCCTCCATAACTTGCTTAAGCCTTAGGAAGGCATCTCTCTACCTTTTCCTTTGGATCCTTTTTCTTTCGACTATCCAATATGTCTTTTGGACGGAAAGTTTCAGATTATGCTCATGCATCAATCTTTGATCCGAGCGAACTTGATGTTTCCAGCGGCTGTCCTCTTCCCGAGCCGGTCTTTCAACGTTTCTTTACGACCAAGGAAGATTTTGCAGACTACTATTTAGCTGTGAGCGCCGCGGAGGTACGAGCACTGTTGGTTCTCTCAGATATTTGAGAAATATCTATGCGATCCCTGAGTCGGTTCAGTTTCGCATCCCTGTTCAGGGTCAGGGTGCCGAGGATCCGCCTCCGGGTTATTTTACGTGCTACGAAGCCTTTCTGTTGACCTGCCAGCTATGGTTCCTTATTCTTTGAGCCATTTTTGAATTCTTGGATAGGTTTGGAGTACCATTCGGCCAACTACGCCCTAGTGGCTTGCAGCACCTTATCGGGATTCTGGTGTTGGGATACGAGCGCGGAATGTCCCTTGATGCGGATTATCTTTCGTCTATGTTGACATTCAAGGGAAGAAAGGACGGTTTTTACTTAGCCCCCCGACGGGACATGAAAGTTATTGGCGGGCTTGCCTCGAATGATCACGATTAGATTTACCGATTCTTTTATGTCAAGATCGACAGCGCATCGGTGGAGGAGAGTTGTATTCCTTTGGTTAGGGCTGCGTGGGCGACAAACGGTATTCCATTGACGTGATACCCATATCCATACAGATATAGGTTTTAACTTTTTCGTTTGTTTCGTAGTGCCTGCCCTCCCGATACCGATGCTTGAGGATTTTCCGGAGGTTATGAATCTTCTACGTGGCGGCCCACTTCATTGGGGGTATTTTTCTCCGAAAAGGATCCGTCGTGCCGTCGCCTATTATTCGTCCGGTTTTTCCCGTGACGGTCATGCTGATTTTAAGGCGGGCGATGATGCAGAGGAGAGGGAAAGGTCCAGATCTCCGCAGGATAGAGAAGTTCCGATCGATCGCGGTCGGGCATCTAACAAAGATATCAATATCGAAGATCTTATTAACTTTTCGCCCTCCAAATTTGATCCGGCCGAGACGTCATCCCGAGGACCAGCTGACACACCGTTTGCGAAAGCGTCGAGGCTTTTCAACAAGGTTTGCCTATTCTTTATTATTATGTATATATGTTTTTATGAAGGATGTTTGTTCCATTTTGCAGGGTCTTCGCTTTATGAGCGAAGCGGTGAGCGCGAATGGTGCGGAACTTCGCAGGGCCGAATCTAGGGTTGCAGCAGCAGAGGCGGAGGCTGTTCGTATCAGAGGAGAGATCGATGCCAGTTTCTCTCGTGCCCAGGATTTGGCTGCAACGGAGGCCGCTCGTGTGAGAGAAGAGTATGAAGATGAATCTCGTCGAAGCTTAGAACTTTCTGACATGATGGCTCGCCGTGCTCGTAGGACAGGCAAAAGAGAGGTTGCTGCGGAGTTGATGGCTCGGCGCGAGCGGTTCGTGCCTCTTTATGCGGAATTTGAAGATGCGCAAAGAGCGGATGGCAATTTCCGCGAGTGTCAGGGCGTAGTTGGGGGTTTGCATCTTACCCAGGAATCGGACTATTCGTACGAGGCTGCGATTGCGAAGCAGCAGAAGTGTCTAGCTAAGAGAGAGAAGAAGAAGAATGAATCTGCCAATCCTGGGAAGCATATGTGGGATCAGTGGGACCCTATTGTGGTGTCGCCTGATTCGGTCGAAGTTGGACCTGGGATCTCGGACGTGGATGGCGAGGTTGACCAGTCCGCGTTCGATGACTTTACTATGTGATGTTCTTGTTTTATTATTTTGTTGTTGTTTTTTCCGGGACTGGCCGTTGGTGGCTTTGAATCCCTACCGCTAGGCGGTATGTACTTGGATGCTTTTAATAAGAAAATATTTTCTAAGTATGAAATTCGTGTTTTGTGTTAGATGTAGAGGGAAGAATACGAGTTGTCATCTCGTATCTAACTCTTTGGTGTAAATCTTCCGATTCGTTAACTCGGGAGATTTCGGTTTTCGCGAGTGTTTAGATGTGGGCGAAGAGACATGCCTTTAGGATCTCGATTCATGCCTTGAGACGTTAGCGACCAATGTGCTGGGTTTAGGGCAAGACCTAGGTTTACTTTCGGATTGAGGCTGTGCGATGACTAGTTGGCTTTTGTATTGCCCGTTGCGATTTTAACCTGACTCCATACCGATTTAGAATCCGCGATAGGTTCTTGGCTTATACGATTCGTATGGTTGGAATCGAGCATCTCACCGGGAACAATTTCTAAGTTGCCCGGAAGTGCTGACCAAAAGTTTGGATTTCTTTTATAGCGCGCTATTTTATCCTCGTCGGATGTATGCGGACTGATAGGTCGGTGCGTTTGTTTAGGACGGCTAGCGTGCTCGACGGGGCCAATCGCCGAGCGTTCGTATTTTTATAGTCGCGGACGGACTTGGGGAAATATTTTTCTTGAGAGTTTAGGCGACGTCTCGCCAGTTCTTTCCAAAAATATTTTGATATTCGAGTTTTTTAGAAAAACGATTAAATAGTTGTTACTGCGGAAGTGATTTTCCGGATTTGCGTTTTTCGATAGTAGCGGAGATATTCTAACTTTGTCTTTACTGAAAGTTTCAAAAAATTTTCGATTACAAAGCTAAAAGAAATTTTGTAAAAACTTTTGGGAGTATACGAATACTCGTATACTCACCCACTCCCCCCCGTTTTGGAAGGGGGGGATAGCTGAACTCGTCTTTAGGCGAGCTGCCTACGTATTCCTTTCCGAAATCAAGCCATCTCTTAGTTCTGATTGTTTGCGCGAGTGTGCTTACTCGGCTGTCGCAGACTTATCGAATGCTTCAGTTGCGGGATCGATGTCTTTGTCCGGGATTGTCTCCTCCGGTCGGGTGGAAGCGATGGGTGCGGAAACTTCTGGTTTCTCGGCCGTTGCTTGCTTTGGGTCGTCTTCTGCGGGCGGTGGTGTGACCTTTGCCCGTTTTGGTTTATCTTCAAGCTTGACATTTATCTTCCTCCTGCGAGTAAACCGTCAAAACGTTATCGTATCTTCGGGTTAGATTCCGTTAAGATCGCGAGATAGGCGTTTATCGCGTTTTAGGACCTTCCGGGCCGTTCTGCGATAAATCCGTTTTCCGACTTTATACGGGATCTTTTCCTGATCCGATGCCGTTTTTAGTAAATTCCTCGAGCTAATCGTAAGGTTTTACGATTTACTCGACGTTTTTATTAAAAACGCGCTTTTTACGATTTACTCGACGTTTTTATTAAAAACGCGTTTTTTATGATTTCAACGAGAAATCCGAATAAATCGTATAGTTTAGGCAATGTTCGGTGTTTTGTTTAACCGGTGCCGTTTTATACGATTTCCTCGAGTTCTTTGTCGAGAAAGCGAAGTTAAACGGTTTTTATCGTTAAATTCGAACGATAGGTCGGATCGAGATGGAACGGGAGATGTTTCGGCCGTGGTTCAGAATGTGACCGTGTCGAAAGGCGTACGTTTCGAAACAGGAATGCGGGAGATCGAGGCTCGGAACGTCCAGGAAGTCTCTAGTTCGTCCAACGTTGAACTAGTCGGGACGGGACTAATTCGCCCACCGGCGAACTAGTCAAGTGGGACTAGTTCGCCCACCGGCGAACTAAGCCAACTTGGCTTAGTTCGCCGGTGGGCGAACTAGTCATGGGCCTCCTAGTTCGCCCATCGGCGAACTAAGCCAGCTTGGCTTAGTTCGCCGGTGAGCGAACTAGTTGCGACTAGTTCGCGTTTTACGGCTGTTTCGGTTTTTTGCGGTTTCGTAAAACGATTCTTGAGTTTTATAAAACGGCTTCTCGAGTTTTATAAAACGATCTTCGAGTTTTATAAAACGGCTTCTCGAGTTTTATAAAACGATCTTCGAGTTTTATTAAACGGCTTCTCGAGTTTTATAAAATGATTTTCGATTTTTATAAAACGGCTTCTCGAGTTTTATAAAACGATCTTCGAGTTTTATAAAACGGCTTCTCGAGTTTTATAAAATGATCTTCGAGTTTTATAAAACGGCTTCTCGAGTTTTATAAAACGATCTTTGAGTTTTATAAAATGGCTTCTCGAGTTTTATAAAAAAATCTTCGAGTTTTATAAAATGGCTTCTCGAGTTTTATAAAACGATCTTCGAGTTTTATAAAACGGCTTCTCGAGTTTTATAAAACGGCTTCTCGAGTTTTATAAAACGATCTTTGAGTTTTATAAAACGGCTTCTCGAGTTTTATAAAACAATCTTCGAGTTTTATAAAATGATCTGCGAGTTTCATAAAACGTCTTCTTGTCTTATAAAACGATCTTTGGGTTTTATAAAACTATTCCTTTTATGTTTTTTTGCGGGGAATTTTGGCTATTGATTCCGTCGTACCGATTTTGACCCCAACACTCAGCTCAAAACAGAGCACCACAAACCAAGACAATTCAAACAAAAAATAAAAACAGAAGCTCTTGCTTACAAGAGAGAGAGAAGCTTGAGAGCTTTGAATCAAGAGTGAGAGACTGAGAGCTTTGGAGGAGAGAGAGCTTGAGAGAGCTGGAGAGGCCAAAGAGAAGTGAACAAAGATAACTGCATCAACAAACAAACAAACAAGCAAACCATGAACTTAGAAGCATCAACAAAAACAAGCTATGAAGAACCAAGTCCACAAACGCACACACATACAAACTGATCTTAATAAAAAGTCAACATAACTGAGATATCATCTGAACTTTGCCATATCTGAGACATCGTGCGTTTGCTGTAAGTAGGGAAAAAAGGTTACCTTTACTCCTGCCCACAAAAGAACTGAGAGTCCGAGACCACAAAAGCACACACAACTAGCTTAGCTAAATCTCTAATAAGAGATAAGAGAGCTTGATAAGAGAGCTTGATACCTGCAAAAAAAAAAGGAAAGAGTAAGCATTTAGAAGCCATTATGCAATATAACTACTGGCAAACATATTCTGATATTCAATTCAAAAAAACAACATCCACAAACCATGAACTTAGAAGCATCCACAAACGCACACACATACAAACTGATCTTAATAAAAAGTCAACATAAGCTTATCTCTTGCCATAGTTTCAAACAAAAATCATCAGTATCACTATCCAAAATGATGATAATTGAATCCACAAACCCATCTAAATGAACAGACCAACAAACAACTCTAAACATCAGCCAAGTTATAGTTTCATCCTCTCTCCATTTTCGTACTAAACCCTAAACACAAAAAACAGAGACACTCAACGGATTGATATATCATCTTATGCTACACATCAAATCAAAGACAAACCCAGATCAACATACAAAACGATTGAAACCCATAAGAAATCAATCGTAAACATATACAGAGGAGAGAGAGGAAGCTGTGGGAGTCGATTTCACCCTACTGTCAAATAAATCGTAAATAAGGAAACATCGGGAAAAACCCTAAGTTTCCAGAGGAACCGGCTATCTGCGAGAACCGCACAACGAAAATAAGAAAACGATAACTTAGAATTAAAACGAGAATAAACGAAAAACAAAGAGAGCAAAGAGTTTCTTATTCCGAATCTGCGTAGAACTGGTACAAAAGAGTAGCCGAAAAGGCTTAAGAACGAAAACCCTAATTGAGACG
>CAKOAT010052599.1:0-112641 GCA_932364175.1 Eruca vesicaria subsp. sativa
ATATAACAAAGCCTTAATGTTATTTGGTTTGTGCTTGCCAGATTCGTAGATGCCTATGAAATAGGTTCAATTCCGAATTGAGTTTTCTTTTTAACTCTACTTTGTGGGGGTGACAGAGTAATAAAATAGCTGATACTTCAGCTGAGCAAGCCCGGAAAGGGAAAGACATTCAGGGTATTCCTTGGGACAGGCTTAGCATTACCAGAGAGAAATACAGACAAACTAGACTTCAACAGTATAAAAACTACGAAAATGTCCCTAACTCTGGTGATTCCTCCGAGAAAGTATGTCTTCTTCTTCTGCTTCTCATTTTCTCACCCTTGAGCTATTGTTTCGTTAATAGTATTGGTTTCCACTATTACATAACATGTAATTTGCTTCTCAGGATTGCATGGTCACGCAGAAAGGAGCCGCTTTTTATGATTTCTGGCGGAATTCAAGATCTATCAAATCAAGTATCCTTCATTTCCAGGTTACTCGTCAAAAAAACATAGCTATTGTTGTCATCAAAAAGTATGTCTTTGGTTAGCGAGGACGTGGACATCTAATAAAACTCGGTTTCTTTTTGTATTTGCAGTTGAGGAATTTGGTTTGGGCAACCTCTAAGCACGATGTCTACCTTATGTCTCAATTTCTGGTTAGCCACTATTCTACTTTGACATCTGCAAAGCATGAAGTTCTCAATGTTCAAGGTCATGTTTCCCCATCCGAGGTTTGTTTCTTCTTCCAGCATCATCTAAGGTTATTCTATAAACATCTACATCAGCTAATGGTGGGTATTCTATCTCTGTGTCGTTGCAGAAACATCCTGGAAGTTTTCTGGAGGGATTTACCAAGACTCAAGTGAGCACACTTGCTGTGAGGGATAAGTTTTTAGTTGCTGGCGGATTTCAAGGAGAACTTATATGCAAGGTAAACTCTGGAGTTTTACGAATCATGGATTTCACATACATGCAATCTTTTCCTTGGATCAAAACACATACTTGCAATCTAATCAAATGTTTCCTCATTGATAATTGATCAGCATCTTGATAGACCTGGTGTGAGCTTTTGTTCCCGTACAACTTATGATGATAATGCTATCACTAATGCAATTGAGATTTATAACAAACCCAGGTATTTGCTTGTCTTTTTTTTTTTTTTTTTTAATCAACGCTTGTCTTTTGCTCCATGTATTTTTGCCAACATACAGCTTCTAACATACCCTTTCGCCTGTGTCTGTTTTTCTGCAGTGGCGCACTTCATTTTACCGCCTCAAATAATGATTGCGGAGTCAGAGATTTTGATATGGAGAGATATCAACTTGTTAACTATTTTCGCTTTCCTTGGCCAGTCAACGTAAGTCTCTACTTGTTTCTTGATTCTCAATTTTTTTTTTTTTGCTTTGGCACAAGCCGATATCACACTTGCGGCAGTAAATTTGAGTAAGAAAGAACTGCCATATGGATTGAAACTTACATCTGTTACATTATGAAAACTGTAAATGTAGTTGTAGCATGAATCATTAATATAACGAAAATGGATCATTTTTTTTTTATTGTCAGCACACATCTCTGAGTCCTGATGGTAAATTATTGACGATTGTGGGAGACAACCCAGAGGGCCTTCTCGTAGACCCCAACACGGGAAAGGTGATGAAACTATCTCTATGTTTGAAAGTCTTTCTAATGAATAAGCGTTTTCTTCTAACTCAGTTGGAAATTTCCGACAGACACTGGGAACACTAGCAGGACATTTGGACTTCTCCTTTGCATCGGCGTGGCATCCAGATGGGCTCACCTTCTCGACAGGTAACCAAGACAAGACATGCCGGGTCTGGGACATACGTAACCTGTCCAAGTCTGTCGCTGTCTTGAGGGGTAACCTTGGAGCAATCCGATCCATCCGCTACACATCTGATGGGAAATACATGGCCATGGCTGAGCCGGCTGACTTTGTCCATGTGTACGACGTGTCAAAAGGGTATGAAACAGAGCAAGAGATCGATTTCTTTGGGGAGATCTCGGGAATATCCTTCAGCCCTGACACCGAAGCGCTCTTCATCGGTGTTTGGGACCGTACTTACGGTAGCCTCCTTGAGTATGGCAGGTGCCACAACTACTCCTACCTTGAGTCATTTCTATAATCATTTCGACCCTTCAGAAGAATAAAAGAGCTGCATTCTCCCGTGGCTTTGTTAACCGACAAAAAATAACATAATAGTAATAATCAAATCTCTTAGTGGTGTAAATGATGTGTTGTGCAAGTACTAGGATGTCACAGAGAGTCGATTTAGTTAGCTTCCGAGTGTTGTTGAGGTTCGTGTATGTGTACAAAAGTGTTGTATTTCAGTTTTAAGTTATAAACTCTTTACTCTGGCCAGACCAGAAACAGACAACCCGGTTCGAGTGGATTATAAAATGTTTAGTGGATTAAATCGAACATGAAGAAAGTTAAGTAGGGGTAAACTTATTAGGGAGTAGAGAATTGTCGAAACTGTGAGAGCTTTGACGCAAATATTTGAATGTTAAAGTACAACTCTTTAGAAACAATTTCCAAACTATCAGGGGCTTTAACACAAATATTTAACCGGTGTTGAATCTCGTGGATTAAATCGAAACAAAATAGAGTAAGGCGCTTTGAGGAAAACAGTCTAAAAGCAAGGGGGGCATTAAGACAAAACTATTTGCCTGAAAATCTCATAATCCAAAACGCACCAACAAGAGAATGCCACGTCATCAACCAGGGATCGTGTCCTCACAAACAAAATCTTGTATCGTCTACTCCAAGAAGCCAAAAGCTAAAGAAGATCATAAATCCAAAACCACTCATTCTCTCCTGCACTAAGACTCTCCAAAAGAAGAAGAAGAAACATGGCGACAAGCGCATCTGCTTTGCTCACACCCACAACAACCTTCTCCACCACAATCTCCCAGAAAAACCCAAACTCAATCTCCTTCCACGGCCTCCGTCCTCACCGCCTCGGTAGCTCCTCCTCCGCCTTACCCAAGCTATCCACCACCTCCGGGAGAAGATCTTCCTCCGCCGTCGTTAGAGCCGAACTCAGCCCATCCGTCGTCATAAGCCTCAGCACTGGTCTCTCCCTCTTCCTAGGGCGGTTCGTCTTCTTCAACTTCCAGAGAGAGAATGTGGCGAAACAGGTTCCGGAGCAGAACGGGAAAACCCATTTCGAAGCCGGTGATGATCGTGCCAAGGAATATGTAAGCCTCTTGAAATCGAACGACCCTGTTGGGTTCAACATTGTTGATGTTCTTGCTTGGGGTTCTATTGGACACATTGTTGCTTACTATGTCTTGGCCACTTCTAGCAATGGCTACGACCCAAGCTTCTTTGGCTGATTCATTCAGTCTCTGTCTCGTTTATGTATGTGTGTTTGACTTGTATCGCAAGC
Source organism: Eruca vesicaria subsp. sativa (assembly GCA_932364175.1). NCBI lineage: Eukaryota > Viridiplantae > Streptophyta > Magnoliopsida > Brassicales > Brassicaceae > Eruca > Eruca vesicaria. Next base: position 3,392 of record CAKOAT010052599.1, read on the forward strand.
TACCTAGTCTATTCTCTTGTCTCTGTTTCTTCTACCATTGGACACATTGTTGTTATTGTCTAGGGCATTCTCTCTTTCGTTTGCAAACAACATGAATATATTTCGTGATCTAAAAATGGCTGTTTAGGTGGTCTAAAGAAAGACTTTTGTTATATCAAGTGCATCAGAATTATGGCTTTTAAAGAACAAATCAATGGCTAAAATAACTAAGGGCATGATTATTGGTAGGACAATAAAAAAGTCCTTCGCATATTTTACTAATTTTTTTAAGTTTGGGACAAAGGTTAAGGACTTTTGTAAGTTTATAGATTATTGGTAGGACAAAAAAAGTCCTTAAAATATTTTACTTCAATTTATTTTAATGTTTGATAATCTAACTATATTAAAAGGCCATAATCAAGCTCTATGAGCTATGCCACATCAGCAATTATAATCAACTAATAAAAAAGCTCCAAATAGCCACGTCAGAACATTGTTACACAGACACTTTATACAGAAAACAAAACGATCTCTGTCGTTTCTTTCTCTTCGCTTCTCTGTAACTCTCCCGATGATTTCTCTCGATGGATCGATCCTTTCTTACTCACCAGGGATTGTACAACACCAAAGCTATTTTGTCTCTGTTTGTACCTTTCCTTCGATATAACCGAAGGATTTGTTCATCGTGGTTTGTGGAACGAGAGAGAGGAGCATGTGTTGTTGATAGGAAGATAGCGATTGGAGTCTGCGTCATGGACAGACTACAAGCGTTTGGCCAATTTGAGGTAAGATTGATCGGCCAATTGGAATTATAGACAACCCTAATTTTGTGATTCCAAAATACGTTTATTTTTTCTTTGCGGATACTGGTAAGGGAGAAGGTTTTAAGAATGTACCAGTGCTTAAGCCGCTTTAATAAGTCCTCGCTGATCTGTTTTTGAGGCGTGGTGATTTTTTGATTTGTTTGTCCCTGTAATTCATATGCAATTCATGCCCTAGATGCGCGTTTAGAGGTGAAAAGAATAAATAAATTTTCTGTTGGGTTTTGTTTCTTGGTGAGAGAGAAAGAGACAAGAGAGAATCCAAGGATGGGAAGAGGGAAAGTTGAGTTGAAGAGGATAGATAAAAAGATCAACAGGCAAGTTACTTTTGCAAAGAGAAGGAATGGTGCTTAAAAAGGCTTATGAGCTTTCTGTGCTTTGTGATGCTGAGATTGCTCTTCTCATTTTCTCTAACCGCTCTACGAGTTCTGCAGCAGCCTTAGGTAACAAAATCTTTAACATTTCACTCTCATCTCCTCCAAAGTTTCTATATTTACTGACCCTTTTCAGGTTTTAGGACTTTGAACTTTGATTCTTTGAGGATTGTGAGAGTATAAAATCTTGTGAGGATTGTGGCTATCGCAATTCTGAGGTAGTTTCCCTGTGCCTTGATATTTTTAGAGATTTTAATTTTACAGACATATGTTTGCTAATGACTTTTTGGGTGGTAATCGTGAGCAGTTGAAGCCTGGTAGTGCTATTCCTGAAAAGGGAAAGAAAATTACTCTCTCTGTGAAGAACATCGCTGACCTTAGCCGAGATGTTATTAAGGTTAGATTTTTTACTTCAGTTTGTATAATGTAGGTTTGCATCATTCTATGTATCTTATAAAGTAGTTAGAGTAAAGTTGAAGAATATGCCCTTCCAGAAAGTTGTAAATTGAACTTTAACAGAATGTATGTAGTTTAAGTTGGGTAAAGGTTTGTCAATGAATCAGCCTTAGTGGTAGATTTTATTTCGTACTGTGGGAAATCTTTCATTCAAATGTATCGTATAGACTCATGTCCTGTCAAAAAAAAACATGTCCTGTCACAAAAGAAAATAGTTAGGTCGGGGAAGGTGTTACAATAATGTCAGATAAGTGGCAAATCATATGTAAAACAAAACTTGTCTGATCTTTCTGAGCCTTTGGTAGCTATATAACACATCTGATGGTAATGTTATAGTAGACAACATTATGGCCCACTACTTAGGCTACTAAATGTATAGTATTTTGTATTCTTCGAGCAATACCTTCTACCATGTTACTTATGGTGAATGTTGTTTATCGCGTGTATTAGTCAGACACTGCAGGCGTGAACATTCCAGAACTTGATCTGGAGTTAGCTGGTGGTACGCTTGGTGGAATGGTAACAACTGTTGAAGGGTTGGTCACGCAGATCAGAGAAAGTGAGTATGCTCTTTCATGATTATATTTAAGTGGTCCAGTTATTGTGGAACATATATACTAAACCATAGCATGGATTATAGCTCTTAGGTACTGACCCAAGTGTGTTATGGTTTCTCACAGGCCTAGCGAGAGTTCACGGGTTCACATTTGGTGATAGTCTAGATGAGAGTAAGAAGAACAAATGGAAAGAATTTGGAGCCAGGATAACTAAGGTAGCATCTTTTATTGAATTTATGTTAATTATTTATCACAGTCGTCGTGTTCTTGATGAGCAGGAAGCAAAGGAATAAGACACCTGATTTTTGTAATGAAGATGTTTTTATTTCCCCCGTTTTCTTGCAGCTCCTGAGCTTAGAAGAGCCATGGACTTTGATCCTCGATGATGAATTAGCAAACTCCTTTATTTCACCAGTAACAGATGATATCAAAGATGATAATCAACTTACATGTAAGTTCCTCGTTTTCCCTTACTAGCCTTAACTTGGTTTAGAACAAGATGGACTTTGATCCTCGATGATAGATGGACAGCTAAATTACCTTAAACCTCGAAAGATGGCTGGATAACTTGATTGATATGTACGTCTTTTGTTGTATGGTAAACACTAAACAATCCAATAATCAACGAGCAAACTGCTCATTTTTAAAATACATTGTTCAGCTCAAAATCTATGTAAAATCTAAAATTTTATGCTTATATCAATCAATTTAGTGACAAAATGATACTTGGTAATGTTGACCAACTACATATATCTTTATAATTGTCACCAGTGGTTTCTTTGTCCGTATATAATCATTGCTTACTTTTATTTATCTTTGTGCACCGCTTTCCTTTTCTTTGAATCAACTTACATGACTAAAGACTATTCACCAGTGGTAAAGAAAGCTCGCAGCTGTTTCACTTCATCCGTCTGAAACTCTAGAAAGACGTATTAAGTGAAAGCAAGACAAACCAGGTCTCAAATCTTTCTCGTCCTCTCTTTCATGCTTATGTTTCTTGAAACTATAACATCTTTGTTATTGAGCTGAGAAGCTAAGATATTTTAAAAGAATCCTCTTCAATAAAGCCTAAACCTTTACTTATACTATCGAATTACTTGATGATTGGTTCCTAAAGGTATTTTTTTGGTTGTTGTTGTTGTTGTTGTATTGTAGTTAATTTGTCGAACACAAAGAAGTAAATAACGGAGGGCGCACAAGGAGAGTATTGTTAATGGCATCAGAGTGCCGAAACTGTAACTCTGTCCATGTACCACTCAATAGAGATCTTAATAAAACAAAGCATGGAAAAAGAAACCAAATCTCTGAATTCTCATTCTTGTGTACTCATGTTGTTTTATTGGGAATCTCTAAGTTCTTAGAGTACTTTGTTACTTTCAATGTTATAAAAATAAATAAAACACAAAACACATTTTATGAGTTAGATTAATCTTGGAAAAAGTCTTTCATGGGTATAAGAATATTGTGAATCTCAATTTTTATATATTGTATAATTTTTTTGTAAATCTACCCTTTAGAGCTTATAAGGGGGTTTTTTATGCCAATATCTTTTTTTATATTTGCTACTTAGCATATACCATTCAATAAATATTTTAATAAAACTAGAGATTATCACCGTGCTACGCTCAAATTACATACTTTAATTTATTCAGCTTTTATTTTTAATTATTATTTAAATGGTTTGGTTATGATTTTTATTCGGTGCTATATTATATTTTAAATTCTACAGTTCTATTCTAATATTTCAAATCTTTTCTACATCATTTCTCGATTTTATTACTTCCTAATTTTTGGATCAAGATAACAAGAGATTTATTTTATTTTAAAATAGTGTTACACAAACCTAAAATAAGCATTCAGGTAAAGCAGACAGAAATAAATTAAGGCTTTCTTCTCTTTGCTTTTGAGCTCCATTTACTTTTTATTTAGAATGATGTAATATTTTTCTTAATTATAATGTTTGAAAATGTGTTGAATTTTAATTTGTCTTTGTATCTAAGTATACACATAATTTATATTTTCTATATGCCGTAAATGTTAAAAGGAGAATCCAAACTATTGAGATGTAAATTTTAATTTAATTAAAAATATATAATTAGTATTTTCATATAAAATATTGAATTTTCCGAGTTGTGATATTTTCTGCTAGAGAAAATATTTTATTTTCATATCATTGTAGCCTCAAATAATGATAAAAAGTCTTATAAAATAATTATATAGTTATACATATATATATATATAAATATATATAGATACTTAACTTAAAATTAAATTAAATTTACAACTCAATTGGACTGGTGTGACCATTAACCTAATTGCAATGTCAAGTTAATGTTCGGTTTGGTATTCAAAAACAAAGATAAATTAATATCATCCAGTTTATAAATAAATATAATAAATAAACATTATTCATAACAACAAAATCTATACAATCTTAAATTTTTATAATATCATTTAAAAAAAATCAATTCATTTTATATACTTAATTTTCAGATTGTGATAGTGATTATTTTTTACCAACATATTGAAGATAGAAAATAATTAAATAAACAAATTAAAATATTACATAATTATTATGTAAGTTATTTATACCAATAATAAAATGAGGATTTTGTTAAAAGAAAACAAAAAAATCTATATTTTGTAAAAGAAACTGTTTATTATTAGTCTTATTTATAAAATTCTTATTTGCATTAACTATAATAATTTTGTCAATATTATATTTTTCTATTTAATTTAGCATTCTATTTCTTCTGTTTTTAATTAAAATTTTAATTATAAAATATATTTGATCAAAAAAATTATAAAATATATTATATATATATAAATAATATGATTGAAAATTTTGTTTAATAGATTAAGATCTAGTAAGATATAAAAGATTCATTGCAAATAAAACCTCATGAACAATCCTGTGACGGTGAGTGATATACTTGTGCAAATTGATATACGCACTCACAATCCTATTAACCTCATGAACAATCCTGATCAAACGAGTATACACTTGCATAGGACTCATCCTCAACTCACAAATCAATCTATCAATCTTGTTAAGCACCAAACAAGGAGTCAAGCTTGACGCAACACAGCATGCGTCTGAATTTGTACACCTTCAACAGCATTAACCAAAACCAAAGCACCATCACTAAGCCTAGCAGCTGTAGAGACTTCACTACAGAAGTCCATGTAGTGATGAAACACGAAGAGTAATACACACATGTATGATGCAAAGATCTCATAAGCATATTTCTGGTGATGAAACACGAATCAAACATTCATAACCTTAATAATCATGTCAGGGAACTTCTCAGCAAGATCTCAATGCTGGTACCACTCTTTTTACAGGCAATTATCAACTGAAATAGGCAAAGAAAAACGTTACAGAGATTGCTGACTAGTGTAAGCAAGATCATGCCTAAAAGTAGAGATAAAAGCAATTACTTTAAACTTAAAAAGAAAAAGAAAGCTGCATCAAGGAGATTATCAAAAGAAAGAAACTTTGAGTTAGAGACACAACTCTTAAGTTAGAGAAAGTGTTGTCATTGTCCTATAAAACACAACAACTACAATTTCTCATAGAATAAAGAGAATTGTGATATTGAAATCAGAAGTGATATTGATAATCAGAAGTAGTATTGATAATCAGAACTGGCTGTATGTTAAGTAAAGAAGTAGTTACTCAACAACAGAACTCTTTATTAATATCTTTCTCGATCGAATTACAATATTAGAGGGAATCTCATACGAATCCCTCTCTCACTCTCATACGAGTAAGGATCCAGCTCATACGCTAAGATCTATAACACTGTAAAACAATCGATAAACTCTAACTGACAATTCCCACTGTATTTATACTTCACTCTCCACCACTCTGCAACTCCCACGTGTCTCCTTTATTTGAAGACTTCTCACGTGTTTACTCCTTTCACTCCTCTAGCTCTTCTTCTACTGTAAGTATGTTTATACCTATCAATACTCCCCCCATTGAGACCAAGCTTGCCCTCAAGCTTGTAAGAAGGAAACTGAGCCTCAAACTCACGTAATAACATCCAAGAATTATCGTGGTCCAAACGACCCTCCCATTGCACTAACAACTCCAACTCACCGTCCTTGTTCCGTCGCGAAGCCACAATATCAGACGGCTGCAATATTACCTCTGTCAAATCCGAACTCACAGGAGGAACACTCTGCACCTGTTGTCCCTGACCCAAGGCTGCCTTTAACTGCGATACGTGAAAAACGGGATGGATACGTGCGTCCGACGGTAACTTCAACTTATACGCCACTTTGCCAATTCTCTCCTCCACCTCATAAGGTCCAAAATATTTGGCTGCAAGTTTCTGACAGAAGCGGCGCACAACCGTGTGTTGACGGAACGGTTTAAGTTTCAAATACACCCAATCTCCCACGGCAAAACTTAATTCTCTGCGGTGTTTATCAGCACTCACCTTCATCAACTCTTGTGCCCGTAACAAATGCTTGCGGATTTGAACCAACATTGCATCTCTCTCCTTTAAAGCTATCTCCAAGTCGTAAGTGTTAGTGGAGCCTTCCTCAAAACGCACAATCGTAGGTGGCTCTCTGCCATATACTACCTGGAAAGGGGTAGCTTTAAGTGCTGTGTGAAATGAGGTGTTGTACCACAGTTCGGCCCACGTGAGATACTTGAACCAAGTACGAGGATGACTAGACGCAAAACATCTCAGATACGTCTCCATACAACGATTCAACACCTCTGTTTGGCCATCCGTCTGAGGGTGAAAAGCCGTGCTATACTTCAACTGAGTTCCCGACAATCGAAACAAATCTTTCCAGAACGAGCTTAAGAAGATTCGATCCCTATCCGAGACAATAGAACTGGGAAATCCATGATGCTTAACAACCTCTGAAATGAACTTAGCAGCCACCTCTACCGCTGTAAACGGATGCCTTAGACCAATAAAGTGTCCATATTTACTGAGGCGATCAACCACCACTAGTATTGCATTATAACCTTGAGAACTCGGAAGACCCTCAACAAAATCCATTGACACATCCTCCCACACACGCTGCGGTATAGGTAAAGGTTGAAGAAGACCGGCTGGAGACAGTGTAGAGTACTTGTGTGTTTGACAAATGTTACACTCGGACACATATTTCTGCACCGTCTGATACAACCCTTCCCACGAGAACATTGTCTGAATCCGCTTGACTGTCTTAAGAACTCCTGAATGACCTCCTTGCCTGCCATTGTGATATTCTGATAATATCAAAGGAATAAAAGAAGAATCCTTTGGAATAACCAATCTCCTTTTGTACCACAACCGGCCATCCAACACTCGGAAATTACTGCCTGTCTTCCCTTCATTGAGAACCTCTGCAATCTTCTTTTGAATACCCCCATCAGCTTCAATCTCCCTGTATAACTCCTGTAGTTGAAGAACCGTAGGAACTGTTAAAGCCAATAGTAAAGAACACCCTTCCACTGTTTCCTCATGCTCAATTCTAGATAACCCGTCCGCTGCTTTGTTGTCACACCCAGGCTTATACACAATAATGAAATCAAAGCCTAATAACTTTGTCAGCCAGCGATGATATTCCATGTTAACCTCTTTCTGTTCCAATAGGTACTTCAAGCTCCTGTGATTTGTGTGAACCACGAACTGACGCCCCACCAAATAATGTTTCCATTTTTGAACTGCCATTACCACTGCCATTAATTCCCTCTCATAAGCTGGTTTAACTTGCTCCCTTGCTGTTAACCCGTGGCTGAAAAAAGCAATCGGTTTATTGTCTTGCATTAGCACTGCACCCACCCCATAGCCAGACGCATCTGCTTCAATTACAAACTGCTTCTCAAAATTCGGTAAAGCCAGAACAGGTGTAGAGATCATTGCTTCCTTCAATTTGTCAAATGCCAACTGTGCCTCTCCCGACCACTGAAAGCTGTCTTTCTTCAATAACTCCGTTAATGGTCTCGCTATGGTCCCATATCCTTTCACATAATTCCGGTAATAACCCGTCAAACCCAGAAAACCTCTCAACTCCGTCTTTGGAGTAGGCCATTGTTTCATACACTGTGTTTTAGCTGAATCTGTTGCAACGCCATTACGGGAGATTATATGACCCAAATACTCAATCTGGAACAAGCCAAACGAACATTTCTTGCTATTTGCTAACAACTTCTGCGCCTGCAACACGGCCAACACTTCTCGTACATGAAGGACATGCTCATCCATCGTCCTGCTATATATCAACACATCATCAAAGAATACCAGCACGAAACGACGAAGGTATGGCTTGAAAATGGAGTTCATTAACGCCTGAAAAGTGGCAGGGGCATTAGTAAGGCCAAATGGCATTACTAAAAACTCATAGTGTCCCTCCACTGTACGAAAAGCAGTCTTGCCAATGTCCTCCTCTTGCATTCGTATCTGGTGGTAACCAGAACGAAGGTCGATCTTTGAGAAGACCGTTGCCCCATACAATTCGTCCAAAAGCTGATCAATGACCAGGATTGGGAATTTATCAGGTATTGTTGCCTTGTTTAATGCTCTGTAATCAATGCAAAACCGCCACGAACCATCCTTCTTCTTTACTAGTAAGACGGGACTAGAAAACGGGCTGGAGCTCTGCCTGATGATTCCTGCTTCCAACATTTCGATAACCATTTTTTCCATCACCACTTTGGTATTATGGGGATACCTATATGGTCGAACCGAAATAGCAGTCACTCCTGGTTTAAGATTGATCGCATGATTCTTCTCTCGAAATGGTGGCAATGCTGTTGGCAAAGCAAAGACACGATCAAACTCAACCAAAACTTCTCGCAGCTTTCCCGGAATCTTAGAAACAGTTGAAGTTACCTCCCCAGTGAAAGTATAAAGCGCTCCTCTTCCTTTAACTTCACTGGATGAGATAGGGGACAGTGACTTTAGTGAGAGTTTGGAAGCATGGAGTGATGGATCACCGAACAATGTCACTTTAACTCCATCATGACTAAAGGACAGTTCTTGCTTCTTCCAATCAATCTCACATCTTCCTAAAGTCTCAAGCCACTGTATGCCTAAAATAACATCAACCATTCCGAGTTCCAAAGCTATAAAATCTGATGTGAATGTGGCATCTGCTAGTTGGAAAGGAACAGCCATACACACGCCCATGCTCTTGACTGTGACTCCATTCCCCAGCACGATGTCAAAACTTGTTGCAGCACAAATTTTCAACTCAAGTTTTTTTACAATTTCTGGAGTTATGAAATTGTGAGATGCCCCACTATCGAGCATCACAATCACATCAGTGTTCTGAATCTTCCCATAAAGCTTGGTTGTCTTTGGAGACTCCCTTCCTAAATAAGAATTCAGTGACAACGTACACAGTTCCTGCATCTAAGCTTCGAAAAATTGTTCTTCCAAGTCATCATCACGGTCATCCAACACCTCTACTTGTAAGCCCTTGAGAGTGGTGACTACTCTGATGTCTTTATTAGGACATTTATGCGCCCGGGACCAACCCCCCGCGCCACACTTGAAGCATATAAGCTCTTTTCTCATCTTATCAAGTTCCTCATTAGTATACTTCTTTGTTGTCTTGACCCCAGTTTCACTGCCTTCTTTCTTAAAAGGTAACACCCCCGCAGCCTCAGTACCACGTTTGTTGGTAGTATACGTTGAAGAAGACTTCGAAGAACTGGAAAAAGTCTGCTTTGACGCCGGTTTTTCTGTCTGAGATGAGTCACTGACCACTTTACAGAACGCGCTAGACTCCATGCGTAAGACAGCAGCTATGTGATTCTCTAAGCCTTTTGGTTCTTTCATTCTTATCACTTCCTTCATCTCTTGATTGAGGCCCGTGTAAAAGATCTTAATCAGCAGATTATCATCCAAGCCCGCTACCAACTCTGAAAGTTCTTCAAACTCTGAGATGTAATCACTTACTGATCCCGTTTGCTTCAAAGAAAACAACCGAATCTCAGGCTCCTCTTCAATTGATTCTGTGAAACGCAACACCAATTTCTGCTTGAACTCGTTCCAATTCTGAAAACCGTTTCTCTTCAATTCCCATCCAAACCACTTCTTGACCTTTCCTTCTAAACTCAACCCAATCAACTCCAATTTTTCCATCTCATCATACCTCCCGATACTAAACCATCTTTCCACTTCAGTTAGCCACACATAAGGTTGCTTCCCTGTAAACACCGGCATACGAATTTTCTCCAACATAGATTCTCTGTTCGCAAGATTCATATTCCCAGATCGATAACCTAGCGAGTGATCATTCCGGTTTTGTTCCCAGTTATTAGAGAATACCTGAGGTTGCGACGGTCCTGAAGTCTGGTGATCGCGAAGATCGCCCCGATTCGTTGACTTATCAATGATCTGCAATGATCTTTACTTAAATTCTATAGCTTTCAAATTCGGAAAAAAAATATTTTAAAATCGTTTTTAATCATATTTTGATGATTTTCGTGAAAATATGAAAAAAACGTTTTTTGAATTTTGAAATATTTTTATCAAATTCTATAAATCAAATAAAAAAATATTCACGTTTCCAGTTTAATTTTATGATTTTTTGTTTGACATATAAAATTAAAAGAAGAAATGTGTCCTAGAAAGATTAGAAAATGAGAAATATGGGCATGAGAGGAATTGCCTCCCATGAACCGTCCACTTCTGCCACCAAGTTGTGTTAGATTCTCATCTAGTAACTTTCTATCTACTAGACAATCATTTTATTCACCTTAACAAGAGCTATATTAGCAGGAATTAGAGGTACTTCACCGCTTGCAAAACCAATGACCAGAATCTGGGCTCCCTAGTTGAGAATTTTCATAGAGTCCTTGGTGAGTTTCCCTCCAACAGGATTATACAGAACATCAACAACGACATAATCTCTAAGAGGATGAGGAAGACATACATTTTCGACTGAAATCGGTGGAGAAGCTTTCGGTGGGACAATGGATCGGTGTTGAGGGAGCGAAATACCAAGAAGATTTTGAAATCGGATGAAATGGGTGGGACGATCTCTGAACTCTTTCGCCGTCGAAAGAGAGAGTCGGAGAACATGCAATTGATTTTCAGACGGCAAACAACATTGCCCTACACCACTTCTACACCCAATCGCAGTAAGCCAGCTGGCACTAAGGACCAAGTATAAACGTTAACGTTTACTATATTTTTAAGCATTTTTCATTTATTTTTTAGCTTTTAATATCTAAGATATGCCTTCAAGGACAGCGATAATGATGGTCTAATGTGTGCTTTTCTGATTTATCCTTTTACATATTCTATTTACTTATAAATTTGAAACCACGACTAAGAGTTAAGAAGTTGAATATATTTCGAAGTTTTTGGTAAAAACTTGAAATCTAGCCGGCGGATAGATTTGTACCATATGTATACTAAATAATTAATTTTGAACCTATGACTAATACTGATGTTGAATATGTTTCTATGATTTTGATAAAAACTTAAAATATAGTCATTGGATATATTTGTATCAATTAGAAATCAAGTCAAGTGAATAGAAAAAAAAAAGAGTCAAGGGAATAGTATGGTATTTGATTAGTACAGTCAGTTTATATATAAATAGCTGAATTTAAATCAATAGTTAATAATTGATAGTGAACATTTCTTTTTAATAACAATTTACTTTATTTTCAGTGGACAGATTTGTATTGATATTTAGAAACTAAATCAAGTGACTAATAATTGATGTTATATTTTTTATTTTAATATTAATACAAAATTGGCCAAGAGGAGATAAGGTAGCAGCATATCACTAAATGCTCCATGACACTAAATCGGACAATTTTCAAGTTAGTGGATTACTCCATAATAGAGTGGTGAACAAAAAATAAAATATTACTCAATAAATGGAATAATATTTTTATTTTGTAACTATTATTTCATTTTACACTCTATTTTTGAATGAAATAAAATAAATTATAGAATAGGAATGAAAATGTTCATCGACCGCAGATGAACAAAGAATCAATAAATTAATTAATTTAATATATAATTACATATTTAACTATTAAACAATAGGAAAAATTTATATTTCTTAAAAACTAAACTATTTAAATTTGATATCTCTATTTATATTTTCATTTTCGCATACAAATATTTAAAATAATTTAAACTATTTAACATTTTTGGTAAAAATTTAGGAATTCAAAAAAATAGTAAAATACAACAAGATTTAAATCTCATATGTTTTAGATATCTATCATTGTTTACTATTTTTATTCAAGAGGCATAATGAAATGTTCATCAAAATTCTAAATCTAACAATAAAATAATTTAGTCGATTTTACAAATCAAATAAGATCAATTGAATTTGATTCTCATTAGAACATCATTTATTTAAAATATGTAAAATCAAAAACACAAAATAAAAACATGTGATTCACAATAAATAAAATCAACAAAAGTTTCAAGAGAAAAATGACGAAGATATATAATATATATGAAAACAATGAAACAATAATTTCATGAGAAAATTAAAAAATAACAACCTAAGTTATTATTTAGAATACAAAACACAGTAGTTAAAAATTTAAGAAAAACAAAAAAAAATTTATTTAATAGTTTATCCGGTGTTTCAATTGGTAACCAGATTTTTAATTAGCGGATATTTGTTATAATTCAAACCGGATTACTTAGTGAATCACATGATTTGGCTGTCCGATCGTAGATCCGGGTCGGACGTAAAAACATTGTATTGCTGTTAGGAATGGGGAAATCCGAACTGAATCTGAACCAAAATATCTGATTCATACCATGTCCGAAATGTAAAAAAAAAAATATCCAAATGAATTTTGTAGGATGTTATAAAACATATCTGAACCTAAAGTATTATTAATCGAACACGAAAAACTCAAAAAACTAAAAATCCCAAATAAATCCGAAGAAACCAATCCGAATATCCAAATAAATATATAATATAAATATTTGAAACATAAATATGTATTTCAAAATATTCAATTTCATATTTATTTCGATATGATATCCAACAATAAGTATTTAAAATATAAATAAGGACATTAAATATTCAAATATATATATAAGTAAGTATATATTTCTTCTTCTTCTTTTTTTTTAACAAAAAATTAGATTTTACTTTGGATAAATCCGAACAGATTCGATATAACCCACATCCGAACGATATAATTATGAGTTTAGGATGTACTACAAATTGGTCCGAAATCGATATAGTGTCCGATCCTTATCCATACTTACAAATTTATTAGTATTCAGCCTAAGGCATGCTACAAAATAGAATTGGAAACTGAAAAATCCGATCTGAACCTAAAGATGTAGTTGAACACCCAGGCCTAGTTGAGGATAATTTCACTAAAGCTTTATTTTTAACCTATATTCTGAATTGCGAAATGATTTTTAAAAAGAAAAAACACACATTTTTCAACATTTCTTCGTTGAAATCAAAACAAAGTTTCAAAATCATTATATATAACTTGAAAAAAAAACTATTATAGAAATTGATATACACGATAAATCTAACATTAATTTGAGGATGATTTCACTAAAGCTTTATTTGTTAACAAATTTTTGACTTTGCTATTTTTCCATGGTCAAACTTTCTATTCAAAATTAGGTGTGACTATCTTTTCTTTATAGAAACTTTTATTTGCACATCACATTACAAAAATCAATGCATTTGTTGATATCCCGTGACAGTCAACAATTTAATACAATCATTCCATGTTTATACATTCTATAAAAACAATGATCAAAGTTTATTATGTCATGTGTTTGACCCTCGTTAGTTACCCTAATCATACTGATTTGTGGATCATTAATAATCTGATTACATTCTTGAATAGTATCGTTGGCCAAAATCCAAATAATGCCAAAACTTCAGACAAAAATCTTTTTTTGTCAAAAACTTCAGACAATTTAAGCTTTAGTTTTAAAAAATTAAATACCAATAAATTTAAAATCGCAGTAATTTTATATCTATATAAATTCGTTGAATTAATAATTATGTTAAAAATAATAATAAATAAATTATCTAAAACTAATTATATATATAACCTATATAAAAAGCTATTAAGGAATATAAAATCACTGTAATATTTATTTGGTTTAATCTATTATATTAATGACTATTATTTGACAGAAAATTAACGATTTAAAAATATCTAAAATTGATTAAAACATACTGTAGAACCTCAATTGTATTTTATTCTTTAAATTCGAACTATTAATAAATACTAATCATAAGGGTTGGTCTGAGATAGATTGTAAAATATCATTTATGGATGCGATTTCTGTTAGAAATTAAGTTGTTCGTTTTTTCTTGTAGAACATTGTTGGTTAATTAGAAATTAAGTTGTTGGTGTCTGGCGAGACGAAGACATGCCTATGTTTTAAACTTCATTAAAACATTCAAAACTAAACTAACTGTCTTAACTGACTATATGAAAAATCAGCTACCTTTAGCACATATGTCCCTAGTTAACAAAAGAAAACGATTAATAAATTTTAAATCAGCATGATATTCTATGTAGTTTAGTTTGATATTATAATTAAATCTACTTGTTTGATGTTCTGATTATGTGGTGACATTACAAAACTGATATTAAATAATAGATTGGTTTAAATCTGATTCAGTTTGGTTATGTAAATTATTAATTTATTGATTTTATAAAAAAATTATTATATAGGAGAATATATTAGTGAAATAGAAAAGTTATAAAAAAAATCTCTTTGGGCTTCCCAAATGACAAAAGTTTGACCATATATTTTTTTTACCAAAATAAAATGGTTACTAGCTTTACTATATAAACAACATCTCTCCCTCTTATGCTACACACATCTCTTCTGTCTTCTTCTTTTCCTGCTAGCTTCCTCTGAATAAAACAGGTTTCTCCTTTACCGCTATTTGTAAAATTAAGTATCCATATATATTTTTTAATTAATTTTTGTCTTGTTTCTTGACACCTCAGTGTTTTTCTCCAGGAGAAATGAATGGTCTGGATGGAAACAGCATAGGAATGACGACGTGTTGGGCTCCACCGTCTAGTCCCAGCCCTAGAACGCTACTAGATTTGCTGAATCAAGCTGACAACAATGGTGATGTGGATTCAATAAGCAAGATCTTCCCTCAAACTAATCATCAGTCTGAACAAAGATCCAGTCTCGGCGAGAGAGTAGCGGCAAGAACTGAATTCAATCTTCCACCGCTCGAGACACAGAACAACCGTCCATTTGCTGCTTTCTTCAGGAACCCGTCGACCACCCACCCTTCTCCTCACGTCCTAATCTCTCCAGGATTCAGCCCATCTGCTATGTTGCAATTTCCAAACATGTTCTTTGATCCTTCACACGTAAGTAATAATGTTTATGATTGTTTCATGATACGCGCATGATTTGTAATCATATAATGAATATGAGGTTGGACAAAATATACAGGAATATTATTATATATGATATTTTAAAACAATATATATATAGGTATAAAAAGTAGATTAATAAACCTAGGGGAGAAGTTCACAAATTTTTTTTTTTTTTTTTATTATTTTTTTCGTTTCAGATTTTTTTTTTAAATAAAATAATAAGTAGATCAATTGCGGACCAAGATATGGTGTGGGGCCTGTGAAATAGACATGTGGTGTGGGGCCGACATGTGATGTATATGCTCTAACAATTTTTTTTTTTTTTGAACACAAGCTCTAACAATTTTTTTATTAGCTGACTTTCACCGCCGAATACGAAGTTTATGTGTGAATGATCAAACTATACTTTGTTAGATTTAACGTGTAATCGTTCTTAAACATATTCCAGATGATCCCTCCGCCTCTAATCGTCAATGGCGGGTCTCCAGAGGCGGTGGAAAGTTCTGGTGCCGACCATGCAACAACGCTGATATCCTACAACAATCCGATGCACGTTGCCCTGCCTCCTCAACAAGGTAATAGAGTTGCTTCTGTCTCAAGTTTGCTTCCATTTGGATTTTCCTAGTATTTTTTTTTTTTAAATACTCTGATGATATTCCAAAGACGCCATTTATATCCCTTCTTATGTTGATTCCATTGATGCTCTCCTTTAGTCGCTTCGTCTGAATCTGATCCAGTCGCTAACGAAACCGACCTCGTCACCGCGAAAATCGAGAGGGAGAGCGAGGACGACGAGGAATTCAAGGAAGATGAAGACGAATATCAAAACATTGTTGATGAGCTAGATGGAGAACCTTCATCTCCAAAGAGAAGGTCCCAAGATAACATCAGTATATAATAATACTACGCTTAACGTATTGATTAAAATAACCTAACCCACATAATTCTTTTGTAGGAAGCTTGAAGGATCAACCATGATTGGAGCCACAAGATCCTGCAAGAGCCAAAGAGTTATCATTCAATTGGAATGCGAAGAAAACAATCCTGAGGATGGTTTTCGCTGGAGAAAATATGGTCAGAAAGTTGTCCACGGGAATCCAAATCCAAGGTTTGTTTCTTTCGCCATCTTTTTTATTTTTTCTTGTCTTCTAATTAGTTGGTTTATATGTTAGATTTTTGTATTTTTATTTTGGTGCAGGAGCTACTACAAATGTACAAACACTGCGTGCACTGTGAAGAAGCATGTGGAGAGAGGAGCAGAAAATGTCAAGTTTCTGTTGGTTACATACGATGGGATACACGAGCACGATCCACCAGCTGCACGCGGGAGCACTTCCGGTCAAAAGAGCCAGGACGGTTCATCAACGTCTCAAGATCATAATAATCACCGAACCGTGCGTTTAGGCAGGCCACCTTCTTCCTCTTCGGCCTCTCAAGCCCTGAGGCTTTTCCCTTGTTCGTTGGACCCACCAATGGATATGACACCGTTCTATATAACCGGATTCGCTAAGCTGCCGAGTTTACCGGTTAACCAGAACCATACTGAACCGAAGATTGAACGTGTGATACCAGACGGTACAGAGGTATTCAAAGTGATCAGAGATCGACTTAACCTCAACTTTGGTCTCAGCCTTTAGATCGGAAACCCCTTTGATGTCACCCTTTTTTCTATTCTAGCCCGTAGTGGTATACAATAATAAAATAAGATTTCCAAAAAAACTTGTGTTCATCAGCTTTATTATAATTGTTAATGCATTTTACTTTTGGAGTTTAGCTATTTATTTCTATTATTTAGAGATGCTTATATTAATAAATGGAACCAATCTTTCTAAAAAATACTGGAATGCTATAATATTCCAAATTATAAGAAATATTAAAGACGATTTTACAGCTGGTAATTCTACCTACTTTTGGAATCATGTCCGGTTTCAGCTTCATGAGCTGCACTATTGGATCCACGCTTGATGTTACTCTTTGCTTCATGCTATAGATTATTATAAGTTTTTTCTTTCTATTAATTGCAAAATCTCGTTTTTGCTGGGACTCGAGACCCAAATCTCTTAGTGTAAAAGAATTAATCAACCAATTGATTTAGGGGGCTATCACAATGGAACCAATCCTAGCCAAAGTAAAAAGGAACGAAAAAATATTATTTTTCGAATTGAACTTAATTTAAAAAAAAAAACTCAATCCGAACTAAAATTTAAAAGAAACTCAAATCTCACTAAACCAAAGTAAGTGTGAGAACATTTTTGATTGGAACTCAACTAAAAATTGGCACAGACTTAGGTGTTGTACTGCACTAAGAGTTACCGATTTATGTTATAATAACTATTCTTCATCTTCTATATATTAAAAAAAAAACATTTGTAGTAAATGTGTTCACACACTATTTAACAGTCACTTAAAAATTAGAATGTTGACATGGCAACCTCACAATCATTTAAAATTTAATGTGTTCAGAGCACCTCTAATGAGGGTTGTAGCATTGAGGTTCTCAAAATACATATATGTGCATATATATATTATTATATATTATTGGCACAGACTTAGGTGCTGTACTGCACTAAGAGTTACCGATTTATGTTATAATAACTATTCTTCATCTTCTATATATTAAAAAAAAAAACATTTGTAGTAAATGTGTTCACACACTATTTAACAGTCACTTAAAAATTAGAATGTTGACATGGCAACCTCACAATCATTTAAAATTTAATGTGTTCAGAGCACCTCTAATGAGGGTTGTAGCATTGAGGTTCTCAAAATACATATATGTGCATATATATATTATTATATATTATTATTATTATTATTATTATTTAATTGTGAGGTTCTTAAATTTATGGAAAACTCAATCCAAAGTGTTTTTTGGGCCTTGTTAGGAATGACGCTAGGCGCATCGAACGGCTGAGTCAGGTCTAGCACCTAGCGAGAAATTCAGAGATTAAACAGGAATTACGCGGAGCAGAGTTTTAGATTGTTTAATATGTTATAAAACATGTTAATTTTTTTTAATTTTTAATAAAATAAGATATTTTTTATATTTTTCTGAATTATACAGAGGTATCCTGGCCCCACAGAAGTGATCCAGACTAGTCACGTGTTGCCACCTGTCGGTCTTCTGTCCCTAGCGATGCCAAAATGTTAATTCCCTAGTGGCTGGGATTCGAACCCAGATGGCAGTACTCACATCTGTAAACCCTTTACCACTAGAGATAGAAGCCCCGATTTCCATTGTAAAATTGTATAAACACACAAATACAAAAATGTAAACGTAATGCGGCATAATTTTCATTAAAATTATGAAAATAAGTTACAATATAATATTTTATATCAATAAATAAAAATAAATTATAACTAAAAAATAAATTAGGCGGCCACATAGACAGCCATTTAGGCGGCTAGACGGTCATTCAGGCGGTCTAGACAGACTAATATCGTTTTTCCGATTTTTAGATCAATTTGGCATAAATCGGGGAAGATGAGCGCTAGGTGCCCGATTTTTAGAACATGAGTTTTGGGATACTTTAGATTGAGTTTCCGTAAAGTTAAAAACCTATTAGTATTAATATATACATACACATATATTTATTTTGTGAACCTCAGAGCTAGAACTCTCCGTTAGGGGTGCTCTCACATACTAATTTCTCGACTCCAGTGCATACAATTTCATGTGTTCTCATAATTTTCTTAATCAACTTAGTTTTAGTTTCTGCATTTTTAACATTTCTATTAGTGAAATGAAGTTATCCCCGTGCAACTAGTGAATAATACTATTGTGGAAAGAAATAAATTACAAAATCATAAATATTTACATCAACTAAAATGATGGAATAAAAAGATTTTTAGAAATTTAAAGGTTTTTACATTTCCAAACTTGATTATGGTTGAGGCTTATGTACACAAAGGAAATCAAATAATTGTGATTGGTTCTTAATTGTGCTTGGTTATGAAAGTATCACAACGCAAAGCGGGATCTTTGGTTTAGCCAATTATTATTTTCCTTTGCAGAGTTTTCTTATCATACCAAAAGTTAGAAACATAATCATCTCTCTGGTTGAAAAAATCAGGAATCCGGAAAACTTTAAAAGGAAAAAAAAATCGCAAAATCGTTTGAAAAACACAGTTCAGGTGCCGAGTGAGAGATCACATCCCTAATCCCCTTTCACTAGATTGTATCATATTTTCTGATACTTACCAATAATTGTTTACAAGAAATTACATGTTATTGATTATACACTGCCACCAATTACATACTTAAATATATTTGTTAGTTTAAATTTTATATCTATTCAATATTCAAAAATATGCAAATATCTAAAAACTATCAAAATAGTCACCTGTAAATACCCAAAATATCAAAAAATCTTCAAAATACTGAAAATATCTATTTGTTCTCTATCCAAATATTGTAGTTTAAATAATTTTATGTGAATTTAAGTATTTAGTCTTATATTATTCAATTTTTTTTATGTTTTCAGTTATATTATTTTCGGATTTTGTGGACTTAAATATATTTTGATTTTTGCTAAAAAAAATACATAATATCAGTGGGTATCTAACTCACTTTCGAATGGAACCCACAATGATTTAAACCAAATCTAAATTTGTAAAGACTTATTTTTGGGTTCACCAACCAATAGGGTGGTGTTATTTCATATTTGATATCTTTTAAAAAAGGAAACAAAATCTTGTCAAGTTATATTATGTTTTTAAAACAAAAATAGAAAAAAGAAAAAAAATATTAATATTTACGAAAAACGAAAAAAATCTTTAAAAAATATGTTAACATATTATGTTTTAAAATAAAAGATAAAAATAAAATAAAAACAGTAATAATTGCAAAAAAAACAATTTAAAACAAAAAATATTTTAATATATCTTTAAAATAAAAAAATGTGTTTAAAATAAAAAGAAAAAAGTAAATAAAAAATAGTATAATTGATTAGTATTAATTTACCCAAGGGTTAAGATTTTTCCAAAGGGTTTATGTTTTACCCAAGGGTTTAGGGTTTAGGATTAGGGTTTAGGGTTTAGTATTAGGGTTTAGGGTTTAGGATTAGAGTTTAGGGTTTAGTGTTACATATTTTTAAAAAAAGTTTTTTTCGGTTTTTTTAATATTATTATTTTTTATTTATTTTTGTATTTTTATTTTAAAAATATAATATAATTTAAGAAGTTTTTATTTCCTTTTAAAAAGATATCAAATATAAATAACACCTTCATAATAGTTGGTGAACCTAAGAATAACTCACTTGTAAATATCTAAATCGGATATATTTTCTAGCTCTAAAATTGAAAAAATGAATAGATTTACTGAATACGAACGAATATCTGAATGTCTATCCCCTAAAAACATTATACAAAAAATTCTTTAACACAACGTAAAATAAATAATTGAATCAACGATTAGTCTATTTCACTGCACTCACGGCATAATATGGGGATAAGCAGTTAAAGAGCACAACAGGAGTTGTTTTTTTTTAAAACCGTTTGTGAGTAACCCGAACAAGTGGGTAAGGATATGACCAACTCTGCGCCCAAACATGCACTGTCTTATCTTGTCAACGGCGCAGAAGATTGATGAAGAACTGAGTTTGATTGAATTGAATC
Source organism: Eruca vesicaria subsp. sativa (assembly GCA_932364175.1). Taxonomy (NCBI): domain Eukaryota; kingdom Viridiplantae; phylum Streptophyta; class Magnoliopsida; order Brassicales; family Brassicaceae; genus Eruca; species Eruca vesicaria. Next base: position 24,534 of record CAKOAT010052599.1, read on the forward strand.
AAGCCACATTGTCAAAACTAGCGCTTTTTAAGTACAAATTTTCATCTTTATCTTAACCATATTTATCTTTGATTTTAAAGAGGCAAATAGATATTTATAACTCTAGAATTAACTAATCTAGGCTTGAGATTTAGATTTAAGAGAAGAGATTTTGGAGGGTAGGGTGTAGAATTTTAATTAAAAAAAAAATATTTAAATTCAAATAAATAAAACTAAAATAAGGTCCAAATGAAGTTTTCGAATTTTGAAAAAAAATCAAAAAATGTATACAGAAGTTCGAATTTGAAAAAAAAATTTCAAAAACTTAAAAAATATAATATTATTTTATTTAATTATTTAAATAATTATTTATATTTATAAACTAGGTTGCATGGAAGCTTCGTCATATGTCTGCTTCCCGTTTCGGAACCGGAATCGGAAACGGAAGCTTGTGGAATCTCTCGGAATCTCGATTCCATTGCGTTTCCAATTTTTTTTTTTTTAAATACATTGGAAGCTTACGTTTACATTTTGGAATCACGTTTCCGTTTTATAAGATTCAATGTCATAAGTAAATAAAAATATAAGAAACATTATTTTTGTTTGTATATAGTAGTGAAATAGAGAATAAAAATATACAAATACTAAAATTAATATTATAAATTATCTTTATACACTGAGGATTTATAAAAGATATATCGTATATATTCAAATAGTTGGTGTTAATTATTTACGAAATATTAAAAATAATTAGTATAACAATATCTTATAAACTTGATTTATGTATATTTTCACGGTTTTAACATAAAATCATTTAAAATTATTATAATTGAATAAATGTTTTATTTTAAATTTGACTCTAATAATTTCTAGTCATATTTGTAATTTTTTATATTTTAATATGTGTATATATATACATATATAAATATACGCTTCCAACACGTTTCTGCTTCCTATTTTTTTTAAAAAAATCTCGCTTCTACGCTTTCATACGATTCCGCTTCCGTTTCCATGTAAAATAGTTTATAAATCAATGGCATAAATGTATTTGTATAACAAAATGAAAATTTTTAAAACCCCAGACTTATATAAAATAATGATATTTTCTTACAAAATATATAAAAATTATTTACTTTTCAAAGGTAGAATAACTAAATTAATAAAGTTATTAAATAAAATTATATAAAATCTCTTTAAAATATAATAATAATATAGTTCTCTCTATATATATATATATATATATATATATATATGTGTGTGTGTGTGTATAATGGACCGGATTTGATATTTGTTCCTAGTCATATTAATATTATAATTTGTTTCATTTTATAGATATTGCGTATTAGTATTTGAGTTGCTTTGTAGAGTTACGAATATTTACATATTTTGGTTTGAAGTGAAACGTATAACAATCAGCTTACAGCTTATGAACGTTTTAACCAGTCAAGTGTTAGACTTGTGAGAATATGAGAAGTTTAGAAAGAATTTATTGCTGGAGAATGAAGAACAAAAGAGAGAGAAAAAGAGAGAATAACATTAAAGTTTCACCTTTATTTTAATATTTAATACTCCCCCTCAAGCTTGACCATGAGAACATGTCAAGCATGAAAGCCATGAAGACCTCCCCCTTATTAAAAACCTTACGAAAGAAAATCCATTGGGATAAAACCTTGATGAGGGAAAAAGAGTGGATACTCCATGGTTAAGAAGATCATGATCTAGACATGTCTATGAGCTCCAATCTCGGATGAATGAACTCACAGACCTTAGTACTTGTTCTTTTGGTGAAGATAACATCTAGCTGGTCTTCACTTCTAGTGTAGCAAGGTAGAATAATCTTCTGCTCCACAGCTTGTCTCACCTTGTGACAATCCACTTCAATGTACTTTGTTCTTTCATGAAACACCGAGTTTGAAGCTATACGAATGGCCGCCTGATTATCGCAGTTCATGGTGATTGGTATTGAAGTCTCTATACCTAAGTCTCTTAGCAGGTTTCTGATCCAAATGAGCTCACACGTTAGCTTTCTCATTGCTCTATACTCTGCCTCAACACTCGAACATGAGACCTTTTGCTTCTTGCTTTTCCAAGTAACTAGATTGCCTCCAATGAAGGTGCAATATCCTGTAGTAGATCTCTTATCCACTCTATCACCAGCCCAATCTACATCACAATATCCCATAATTTATGTACTCTTGTTGCAACCCATCCAAACACCTTGACCCGGAGCTCCCTTAGGTATCTCATGATCATTTCCACCATATTCCAATGATGAATTTTAGGAGCTTGCATATGCTGGCTGACTTGGTTCACAGCAAAACAAATGTCTGGTCTTGTAATAGTGAGATATATCAGCTTCCCAACCATTCTCCTATAGTGCTTGACATCTTCCTTAGGTTTGTCTTCATTCTCCCCCTCACGCAACACTTTATAGCAATTATCAAGTGGAGTCTTTGCTACTATTGATCCAAGCTCACATGTCTCACTCAACAAATCAAGAGTGTACTTCCTTTGGGATAAGAATAATCCTTCTTTTGATCGGCATATCTCAATCTCTAGGAAATACTTTTGCTCTCCCAAGTCTTTGATATCAAAGGATGTGTTAAGGAAAGCTTTAGTCAAGATGATACCTTCCTTGTCACCTCCAGTGATAGTAATATCATCCACATAGATAAGTACCACCATAATTCCTTTCCTACTTGTGAGAGTAAAGAGAGTATGATCAACTTCTGATTATACAAACTCTTTTCCATTGAGAGTTGTACTCAGTTTGTGATACCAAGCTCTTGGTGATTGTTTTAATCCATAATGCTTTCTTCAACCTTAGTACATTCTCTGACTTGACCATATCTTCCATACCCGGAGGTGTTTTCATGTAAACCTCATTCTCCAGCTCTCCTTGAAGGAAATCATTCTTGACATCCATCTGCCATAAATCCCATTACAGGTTCACTGCCAAGGAGAGTAGAATCTTTATGGTGTGGAGTTTAAATACTGGTGAAAAGGTCTCCAAATAGTCTTCTCCATAGACTTGAGTGTATCCTCTTGCAACCAACCTTGTCTTCTTCCTTTCTGGTTTTCCATTGGCATGCGGTTTGTAACTGCTTTCTTTCCTTTTGGAAGCTTAGTTTCAAACTTTGTATCATTCTTGATTATGGCACCAACCTCATCGCCAACAGATTCTCTCCACTCATCATGTTGCATAGCTTCTTCATACGATCTCGGTATCCATTCATGATCCAATTCACTGATGAAGACTTGATGATGCTCTGGATACTGAGCAAGAGAACATAGTTCACTTATTGGATGAGCCACTGCATTGTTGTTGAAGTACAATTTGGTGTCAACCCACTTGGATGGTTTCTTCACTCTAGTACTTATTCTCAAAGGTTGAGTTTGTTGCTCATCTACCAATGCCTCTTCCTGGCCTTATCCTCCACTACTCTGATCTTCACTAGACTGATCAGGTTCAGCTCCATCTTGATCTTGTCTAGCGCATCAATCATCTTCTTGTTGACGTCTTTGTTGTTGTGATTCAAGTTCATGGCCCCTTCAGGATCATGATAGATATTTTCTACACTTGGTGCAGCTTCAGGATCAGAATAGACTGTTTCTACACTTGGTGCAACTTCAGGATCAGAATGGATTGTTTTTACACTTGGTGCAGCTTCATCAACAACTGGCGGTATTTGAGAGGTTCTTGGTGCTCCACTAGTCTGAGGCTGACTAATGTCTAAGCTTTCGAGAATAATTCTAAAGTTATTTTCCCTATCTGAAGGTCCTTCTGAGAGATTTTGAAGGTTTTCCCAACTCTTCTCATCATAATACCCTTTTGATTCCACAAACTTCACATCTCTTGAGACAAGAACCCTTCTTGATTCTGGATCATAACATTTATATCCCTCCTGAGTTGGAGAGTAACCAATGAACATAGTCTTTGAGATTTTAGCATCAAGCTTGTTCCTTCGCTCTCCATGTATCATCATAGAATAGAGACAGCCAAACACACGCAAGTGGTCCAAATATGGCTTGGTCTGATTTAGCACCTCAAATGGAGACATGTCGTTGAGGACTTTAGTTGGAGTCCTATTGATCAGATAAGTAGCTGTCATCATAGCATCATTTCAGAATCTTTTTGGAACATTGGTATGGAACATCATTGATCTTGCGACCTCCATTAAGTGTCGATTCTTTCTCTCAGCAACTCCATTTTGTTGAGGAGTGTAAGGACAGCTTGTCTGGTGAGTAATCCCATGATGACCAAGATATTTCTTGAATGCTTCACTTGTATACTCCACCATTATCTGACCTTAGAATTTTCAGCTTGGCATTGAAATGGTTGCACATATAGGTCTGAAAATTCTTGAAAGCATCCAACACCCTGTCCTTAGACTGAATCAGTGTCACCCAAGTGCATTTTGACTTCTCATCAGTGAAGGTGAAAAAGTATTTGTGGTTTTCTCTGGACACACACGGAGCTGTCCATACATTATAGTGAACTAGGTCAAAACATCTTTCATAGCTGGTGCTAGACTGTGAGAAGACTGATCAACAATGCTTCTCCAATATGCAAGCTTCACAATCATCATTCATGAAGACCGCACCTGGTAGCATCAGGTTTAGGGCTCTGGTATGAGGATGTCCCAGCCTAGCATGCCATAATGTGCTATCAACCTGGCTGGAGGTACTGAACAGACAACGAGAAGTAGATGATCCAGCCATCTCTTCAGCCATCCCTGTCTTCTAAAGGTGATAAAGATCGTTATGACTGTGCCCTTTTCCAATCACTTGGCCGGTCTTTATGTCTTGAAATTCAACCTTATGTGGTCTGAAGACAACCTGGCAGCTAAGATCAACTGTAGCCTTCCTCACAGATAACAAATTTGATGTAAATTGAGGCATATACAAGGCAGTTGATTCTTTATCAAACAACTTAAGGTTCCCCATCCCTTCTATCTTAAGATCATCACCATTTGCTATAAAAACATTTCCTGAGGCAGGCTGGACATCACTGATCAAGTTCCTATCACTAATCATGTGATGGCTTGCTCCTGAATCTATAATGATCGGTTTAGAGTCAAAAGAATGTGTACCGCCTTCTTGGATGAAATAAAGGCTTTGATAAAGGAATGAAGGTCACTCATGGTCGCTGGGCCATCGGTGTTGTCTGCACAATTCTCACTGGAATTACCATTGAAAGAAGAATACATGGTTTTTCCTTGAATTTTTGGATGCTCAAATTCATTAAGTTTAAATATATTTGACTGGTTTCTTAGGGAACCAACATCCTCTAACTCTAGAATTTTCCTTTCTCTAAGGAAATAGTTTATCAAATTGTTGAAGGGTGAATCCAGTTTTAGGAGAAAGCTGAGAAACTGGTCTTGCTCATAAACCATTCGGTGACTCACATAAATTCCCATAAGCTGTTTGAAGATTCTCCCATAGGCTCTTGGTTGTTTTAACATGAGCATGAGCCTGCAAGATTGGTTTAGACAGAGATTTGTGGATGATTCCAAGTGCTTGCTGGTCTTCTTGAACCCACTTATTATCATGCTTTAGGCGAGTAGCCTAATTATTCTTTTGAGCATTTCTCTTTGAAACTTCAGCCTCCATGATATGGTTGTTCCAAAGTCCATAACATCCCAAGGTAACTCTGGCCACTCTTGACCATATAAGATAGTTATGACTCTTAAGGGTCACTAAAATAAAGCTCTTCTTCTCTATTTTCATGGTTGGATTTTTTTTACCTAAAGAGTACAAAGAAGGACCAGTGAATAAGTTTGAAGAACACAGAAATTTTGAAAGGAAAATATTGTTTTCCGGAATAAAAGGAGCTTAAAACTCTGATACCATGTTAGATTTGTGAGAATATGAGAAATTTAGAGAGAATTTGTTGCTGGAGAATAAAGAATGAAAGAGAGAGAGAGGCTAACATTAAGGTGTCACTTTTATTTTTTGATATTTAATATCAAGGTGCCAAGCCAAAACTAAAGTTTTGACTTATTGAGTAGTCAAAAGGATTTTTAACATAAAAACCCCTAAACTAAGTTTGTTTTGGGTAAAAACCCCTAAACTAAGTATTTAATGGAAAAAACCCCAAAATAACTTTATTTAGTGAATTAAACCCTCGCCGGTCATAATTACCAGTACTACCGGTAAATCTTCAGTTTAGGGGTTTTATCATTAAACATAAAAATCAAGAAAATTGAAAATNACTAAGTATTTAATGGAAAAAACCCCAAAATAACTTTATTTAGTGAATTAAACCCTCGCCGGTCATAATTACCAGTACTACCGGTAAATCTTCAGTTTAGGGGTTTTATCATTAAACATAAAAATCAAGAAAATTGAAAATATAATAACATTATCTAAAAATTTGTAATTTTAATATTATAAACTAGCATTTAAAAAAATTGTAACTATATGAGTCTGATTTGTTATCCTTTTAAAATCAAAATTATATATGTATAAATTAAAATTTAAAAACCAAGAAAATATAAGAAAAATTATCTAACGATTTACCTGTAATAAAATTATCAAAATTTATAAATATAAGAACAAGAAAACATAATAATAATTATATCTTATTTAATAAAAATGTAATAATAAATCTTTAGATGCTTTTTATTATATTTTGGTTTTTTTTTTTTAAAATTAATCTATATATATAATATTGATGTTAAAACAAATCAAACTCATATATTTACAGAAAGTTTGCAAAATGCTAATTTTAAAAATTTATGTTACTAATTTTTATATAATGTTATAATTTATTTTTTTTAGATTTTTAATGATAAAAACCCTTCAACTATGTTTAATATGGGGGTTTACTTGTTAGTTTGGGGGATTTTTACCCAAAACAAACTTAGTTAAGGTATTTTAGAGTTAAAAATCCATTTTACAAGGATAAGAAAACATTCATATATTTACAGAAATTTTTAAAATGCTAGTTTTGAAAATTAAAATTACGAATGTTTAGATAATCTTATTATATTTGATTTTTTTTTCTTTTTTTTGAATTTTTATGTTTAATGATAAAACTCCTAAACTAAAGATTTACCGGTAGTACTGGTAATTATGACCGGCGAGGGTTTAATTTACTAAATAAAGTTAGTTTGGGGTTTTTTCCATTAAATACTTAGTTTAGGGGTTTTTACCCAAAACAAACTTGGTTGAGGGGTTTTTATGTTAAAAATCCTAGTCAAAATTATTAGTTAGTTAATTAAGTTTTGATTGCGCTGGTTTAATTTGTCCAAGAGGGCATCAACAACAAATGTAACCTGAACCAACATCACCTGTCGGTCTCATAAACCGAACACCCGAAAACCAGGTGTTGTTTTCTCTTTTACAACTTTTTAGTGGATTGTTTTTAGTTCTTTACAAAATTCTCATCTGCATATTTTTCTAGCAAGCCACATTTTCATCAAAATATATTTATAGTCTCTTAAATATTCACATGGACTATTTTCCCAAAACCGATTTCTTATAGTCTTGAAATATATATATATATATTGACCTTAGCCAATACATTTATAAGACTTGGAATTTTTGTATGAAAATAAAATGCTAAAAAGTCAAGAACAAATGGATTGACATTGATGGGTGGAAGTAAAAAGAGTGGGTGCGTGTGTAGAAGACGCACATGAGGGATTGCTTCTATCAGTAAACATATGAAATATATAAATTTCACCTAAACCATATATCCAATTTCTCTTTCTTTATTTTTGAAAAAAATACATTTTCATGTTTATATACAACTTATAATTTGTGGGTGAAGTTTAAGTTTCTACACTACACACGGAAAATGTCCTTTAAGCTCATGAAGACGTACGTCATCTTCCTACCATCTTTGATTTTTTTTAAGCACCAAACGATTTTATGAGATTAAGGCCCAAATGGACTTACACTCAGAGGTAAACTCAACAAAAAGGCAAAAAAAAAAAAAAACTATACAAAACAAATGATAGTGTATTAAAGAAGTGAAGAAACACATAGAGAGCTTTTCTTCAGACCCTAAATTTTTTTTCAAACAAACAAATTATAGTCAGAGTGATCAACATCAAAGTATACCCAATTGTGAGGGTTAGGAGCGGTTATGTACCAATCTCATCAGCATTCGCTTGACTTTCATATCAAGTAATTATGTGAAACGGGTGAAAACAGAGATACCAAATGCTAGGAATGCCGAGTTGGTTGGAGAGCGTGTTAGGAGATTCCGTTAATGTCGTGTTGTGACAGATGTGAGAAAAAACAGATTAACAGAACAGATGAATAGAAAAGAAAGACATAGAGATTTAACGTGGTTTGATCCACCGGCAAAAGGAGTACTTTATTAGTGGATGCTAGTTTTTCAGAGTACAACTCGTGTTACAGAATAGGGTAGAACCCTAAAGATATATAAGAAAACGTTTAATGAAACTTTCCATATTTTCTCGGATTTGACACAATATCGATCGATAGCAAAACTCTTGTATCGATCGATACGTGTTCGGCCAGATCGACCGATCCATGACACCTGGATCGATCGACGCAGATTCAAGGCATATTTCAACAAATTTCCACCTTGATTTGAATCCTCCATAATCAGATGTATCAGGATGCACTTCTTCGTGCTCAGATGTACCAGACTCTCTCTTTGCCTCAGATGTTCCGTCGAACTCAGATATCAGATGTCCCGTCGGACCAGACGCTCCTCAGAGCCAGATGCCCCTTAGGGCCAGATGCCCATCAGGGCCAGATTAACAGCTTGAGATGTTCAGCAAATCAAGACAATGCTTGAACTTTCTGTGAGGAACCGGCTTAGTGATCATATCCGCAGGATTATCAGCTGTTCCTACCTTCTTCACTTCAATCCACTTCTCATCTCTCAGAAAATGGTATCTCACATCAATATGCTTGGTTCTCTCATGATGAACCTGATCCTATGCTAAACAAATATCACTCAAACTATCACAGAACACAGTAGCCTGATCATGATGAAGACCAAGATCACTGACCAATCCTCTCAACCATATTGCTTCCTTAGCCGCTTCTGTCAATGCCATATAGTCTGCCTCAGTTGTAGACAAAGTCACCGTCGACTACAAAGTCGCCTTCCAGCTCACAACAGAACCACCCAAAGTAAATACGTAACCAGTCATAGATCTCCTGCTGTCCACATCTCCTGCATAATCTGAACCAGAATAACCAGTAACCAGTCTTGGATATTTGTCTCCATAGACAAGACCAACATCAGATGTACCCTTAAGGTACCAGAAAATCTTGAACTCAGAATTCAGCAGCTCTTTCAGCTTCTGAACATCATACATCTTCTTGGAAGCTATCAGCTTATCATTTACATACATCACCAGGTAGATACATGAAACATCCTCCACCTTGCTTATGTAAAAACAACAGTCATAAGGACTCATGTTGTAGCCCAACATGACCATACAGCTGTCACACCTCTTGTACCACTTGGGAGTTACAACCTTTCTCCTATGTGATAGTGTGACAAAAAAACATGTATGATTCTTCTCATGAGAATATATCTCATCTTCCATTGCAACAAACCATTTCTCAGACTCAGAACTAGAAACAACTTATCTGTAAGTGGATGACTCGTAAGTATCCACTTCTTCTGCAACCTACAGTGCATAACTCACCATATCATCAAAGTGATATCTCTCTGGTGGCCTGACATCAACTCTCCTTGGTTTATCTCTAGCATTACTGCATTTTTCAAACTCAACACATTGATTTCCAGAAATAGAGGACTCGTCTGACGTCGATCGTTCGATCCCTTCTTCCGATGTCGATCGATACTGACCTTCCGACGTCGACCGACACTGTTGATCCGTCATCGATCGACACTGTTCATCTGTCATCGATCGACACTGTTGATCCGTCATCGATCGACACTTTTGATCTGTCATCGATCGACACGGTTCATCTGACTGCACTTCCTGCAGCTCCGCCTGTTTGTCAAAATCCCCATTCCTCTTCTCCAAACCTGCATTAGAAAAAATGCACCTCGTTTTCTCTAGCAAAGTTTGGTTCATTATATCTACTACACCATTTTTCTGTGGTGTATCTCTGACTGTAAGATGCTTAGTAGCTGTTGCATCCTTACAAAACTGATTGAACTCTGATGAACAAAGTTCCAGAACATTTGCTGAAACTGTAGAACCTTCCAGCAAATACAAATTACCATGAACGATACCTCTCAGAATCACATCTAAACCCTTGTAGACACTCAGAACTCCATCTCCACCTGAATACTTGAAACCTCTGCTATCCAAAAGACTAACTGAGATCAAGTTCTTGGACATAGCTAGAATATGTCTAACTCCAGTCAATGTACAGATTCTACCCTCATGTGTCCTGAGCTTAATGGAACCGATTCCTGCAATATCACAAGCAAAGTCATTCGCCATCTTGATCTTGCCATCAGTCACTTCCTCATACTCTGAGAACCATTCCCTCCTTGGACACATATGATATGACGCTCCTATGTCTAGAACCCACACATCCCTAGAATGGGTTTTTCCATGAGAAATTAGAGCAATATCGTCATCAGACTTAGCTTCATTCTCTGCTACAGCAGCGGAATCAACTTGCTTCTTCTTTTTAGGACAATCAAACTTCCAATGTCCTCTTTCATTGCAATAATGACAAATATCAGTTGGCTTAAGACCCTTTGTAAAAGACCTTTTGTCTTTCCCAAAGTTCCTTCCACCACCTACAAACAACCCAGAAGCTTGGTCATCTATACCCGAACTAGATGCCTTGTGACGCAACTCCCTGCTATGAAGTGCCGACTTGACTTCCTCCAAACTCACTGTATCCTTACTCCCTATGAATGACTGAACAAAGTTCTCATATGAGTTAGGAAGTGAAACCAATAAAATCAGTGCCGCATCCTCATCCTCCACCTTAACGTCAATATTCCTCAGATCCAACATAATGGAATTTAGACTATCAAGGTGATCCTGAAGTTGTGTACCTTCCTGCATCCTCAGNTCTCATATGAGTTAGGAAGTGAAACCAATAAAATCAGTGCCGCATCCTCATCCTCCACCTTAACGTCAATATTCCTCAGATCCAACATAATGGAATTTAGACTATCAAGGTGATCCTGAAGTTGTGTACCTTCCTGCATCCTCAGAGCGAAAAGACGTTGTTTCAGAAGTAGCTTCTTAGTCAGAGACTTCGTCATGTATATACTCTCCAACTTCAACCAAAAATCAGCTGCAGTATCAACACCAGAAACCTCGATGATGATCTCATCTGCCAGACACAACAAAATCGTTGAGTACGCCTTCTCTTCAGTAACCTCCATCTCAGCAGTAACCTCCATCTCAGCAGTAACAGATTCAGCCTTCTTCCCTAAAAACGGTGCCGAAAGACCTTGTTGTTTCAGCAACGCCTTCATCTTGATTTGCCAGAGACTGAAACTGTTTCTTCCAGAAAACTTATCGATCTTTATGTTCATCCCACACATCTTCTCACCAGATTCAACCCGATGCTCTGATACCAGTTTGTTGTGACAGATGTGAGAAGAAACAGATTAACAAAACAGATGAACAGAAAAGAAATACACAAAGATTAATGTGGTTTGATCCACGGGCAAAAGGAGTACTTTATTAGTGTAGGTTAGTTTTTCAGAGTACAACTCGTGTTACAGAATAGGATAAAACCCTAAAGATATATAAGAAAACGTTTAATGAAACTTTCAATATTTTCTCGGATTTGACACAATATCGATCGATACCAAAACTCTTGTATCGATCGATACGTGTCCGGCCAGATCGACTGATCCATGACACCTGGATCGATCGATGCAGATTCAAGGCCTATTTCAACATGTTGCTTGGTCAAATAGATTTGAGTCATTAACTCCAGTTTTAGAGTACTCGCTCAGAAGAGCACATGATGCAATTACCGAATAATCAAAAAGACTCAGTTATTGACTCGACGGAAGTGATGGTGAGCATCGACTTCCCAAACAATCAATGAAAACAAGAATTAAACGTATGATTAAAGCCTCTGACATAGTAATTAAGAAAACTAGAATTAAACGTACGATTGGAGCCTCTAGCAGAGTAATTGACGGCCAAGACATCATGGTTTCAGGGGTCGGCATCGTTGCAAGGGTCGGAGGTGATGATGTGCTCTTTACAATATTCAATGAGAGGATGTGCTACTACCACATCGAGATCTGTAGCTTCATTAGACCCTAAGCTGAGCTGCAAGCTCATTACTAATATTTGAAAGTTCAATACAAGAGATATGTTAGATTGAACCCGTTTGAGAAGGTTCTTAGCCAAATGCTTAAGATTTTAATCGGTGAAGAGATAGGTTATCGATCGGCGAGCTCCAGTGAGAGAAGTGCACCAAACGGAGCCATGTTTGAAACGAGTACATGAGCAGATCCATTGAGTATGCTAGTCCCAGTGCTCCTGCTTGTCGTGGGAGGATGGGCGGTGATAAGGAGGGGACATGGAAGGCAGCGGTCAGGAGAGGAGTAGGGGAAGGGACGATAACGACATGAAATTATGGTATTATTCTCTCTATCATCTCCGTGCCAACCATTGAAAAACCACAATATTAAGTGTTCGAATGGAGTAGCATGACAAATGCGGTTCTCCCACACTGCCTTCATCATTCACATTTTTCTATTTGTAAAAATAGTTCAATCGAAAGATATGCATGTTCAATTTTCTTTTGTCTTCTTATGAAAAACATGAGATCTACAACAGTAGACCATCTGCAATGCTTTTACCAATCATACGTTTTTAAAATTTTAAATAAAAACGCAGAACAACTGCATAGATATGATTTTTTGTCTTTTATGCAGGAACTGTCCGTCCTCCAATCCATCCCATTTTAGTAGTTGTTCAGGCGTATTTTTTTTTCCATCCAATACAAGACTTTTAAATTAATTGAAAGTCTTTTATTTATCATTAGTTGTTTGTAGAATGTGTCAATAAATGACAGATAAGTTCATTCCTCGTCCTTTATATGTTTGTATTTTTTTGGGTGTAAGAACTATTTGTATTTAATATATATATATATATATATACACACACAATCATATTAATATAAATAAATATACTATAAGTAATAGTAAAATATATTTAAATAATAATTTAGAAATTGATATGATTTTTAACTAAAGTAATAAAACTAGTTTATAGATGTAATTTTTACCTTAACATAATAATTATTTTAATATATATATTCATAATAATACATATAAAATTATATTTTTTACATTATTCATATATATAATTTACAAAGTTCAAAAAATAGACATAATATGATAAAAATTGTTAATATATACTTAATAATACAATTGCTCAAATTTGTTACTCGTTGATCTCGCAGTTATATTATTTGTATTACCTTAAAATTGTACGTATGAAGTCTAATAGCCTCTAAAATCCAACCAAATATTTTTTATTGATGGAAAACGTATGAAAAATAGTAGAGATAATATCACTGATATGTTATGGGTAAATAAAAATACTTTTGAATAAATAATTTTAGCTTTTTTTATTTATTGTATATAATATTCTATGTTTTGATTATTTAGTTGTAAATTTTATCATTTTAATATATAATTTGCTTTTCTGAACTGCATTTGCCATTCACAATTTAGTAAATTATTTGATCTACTTGATATGCACTTATTATGTTTGATCCGTTTGATTTTTATTTGTTTCATTTGATCTGCACGATCTGCTCTGTTGGAACTGTATTTACCATTCGAAACCTTATACTATGGGGCATGTGCACCCACTAAAATTTATATATTTACAGTTTTGTATGTAACTAAAATCTTAGATTCTTTGCAGGTATAATGGTAATAACTTCCTTAAGTGACTTCCTATGTGCACCCATAATGTTTCAAGTTCGAAACTCTTTCTACTTATATTTTAATTTTTTTATTATTAATGCACTCAGTACAAATAAAGTCTAGATTCGACCCTGGTACCAACCCTACATATAAATGTATCATAGCGCATGGACTCGTGTTTGTGTATATGGTTGATCATAGAGAGATCGGATTTAAATGCGATCATTGAAATTTGAATTCCGACATACCTAGACGCGTGTGCAGGTGTATGTGTTTTAATCTTATGTATATAAATCAATAAATGTGCTAGGGCAAAGAGTGAACAAAAGGGTATGAAAAAATGGGAAGAGAAGGGATGCAACAGGACACGAGAGACGAGAGAGATACCAATGAACCAAGAGTTGTGCGTTTGTGTTTCATTAACTAAGAATTATAAGCATGATTTTTTTATTAGTAGAAACATCATTTCATTTATCTACATAACATACGTATAAATAAACTCACCCTTTGTTTCAATTTTGCAACTTTGATGGTTTTGTTTCACCCGACAAATCAGCACCTTTTAGGGTTTTCATTACCATGTTTCTTCCTCAAAGACAAATTCCTTTTTCATCCCATTAGTTTAGACATTATAGTATTTAATAATTTTCAACTATCAGTACCTTTCTTGGAAATAACGAAAACGCATCACTTTGAATTCGACAAAGAAAGAAAAATTCGGAAAACAAGAGGAAACCAGAGGCTGTTTGATTATTTCTCTCTAAGATTTCTTTATCGACATTAGCTCTAATAATTAATCAAACAAATCGTTTATCTTTTAGCATCCAAATGGTGGTTTCTTAGTTGTCCAAGTAAGTAAGGATTATGATACTAATTAGTGGTGGATATTAGTTATTTAGCATTAGCTTGGTCGGAGAGGCTATCGACGACGTAAAAAGAGAGCTGGCACCAGTCTTCCATAGGAATATTTACAACAGATGTATATATTTATTGATTTATTGTTTAAGAAACTGCTAGACCAAGAATACATAGAAATGTTTAAAAAAGTTTCATGAAATTGTGCAAATGATCAAAACCTGAAGCGACAAGACACATAATCTTTATTTTCGCATGCTCTTTCACAATATTAACACTGTATATTATAAGGGACTAAAGTCCCACATCGATTGTTGGAAGAGATCTCTAGCAATATATAAGATAGATGGGTCACTCCACTTATCACCAATTGGTTTTAAGTTGAAAGTCCATTTACCTTAACATGGTATCAAAGCTATAAGCTCTTGAGTACCTATTTTGCTTCCGCGATTAAACTTTGATACTCTCTTTTATTTGATTTATCAATCTACTCCTTCTATTTTCTTTCCAGATCTACTTTATTTTGTGGGTAAGAAATCTGTGTTCTTGAATTGTAAAATTTCAGTGACTGTTTTTCCTTGGCTTCTTTGTGTAACCGGTGGGTAATAACCTCTGAAGATGAATCAGTTCATACAAATCAAGATTCATGTTGTTCTCAAGGGAGGAGAAAACTACATCACTTGGTCTAGATTAGCCAAAACAGCCCTTGGAGGAAGAGGTCTTTGGGAGCATATCGCTTCAAGTTCTGCACCAAGGCAAATCACCCAAGGAGAAGATGGCAAGGAGATTGTAGTGGTAGATGAAGGCAAATGGGGTCAGGAAGATCTGATGGTGATGTCTATCTTGCAAAGCTCTTTTGATGGTCCAATCATGGACTCTTACTCACAATGTGAAACTCCAAAACAGTTGTTGGATACCTTGAAAAAGGTGTATGACAATACTTCAAATCTGACCAGAATCTTTGAAGTTAAGAGAGCCATCAACAATTTGCAGCAAGAGGAGAGTGACTTCACCAAGCATCTTGGGAAATATAGTCAGCTATGGTCGCAATTGGAAATGCCAAGGCCGAACACTAATGATTTCAACACTCTTGAGGAGAGGCGTGAGCAAGACAAGGTCTTTGGTCTTCTTCTCACACTTAACTCAAACTTTAGTGATGTGATTAAACACATATTGAGAGCTAAGGAGCTCCAAAGCTATGATGATGTGTGTGCACAACTTCAAAAGGAGATTGGCTCAGATGGTCTCTTTGGGAGAAAAGAAGAGTTATCTATGGCAAACAAGGCTGAGAAGGTGGAAAGTGCAGCAGCAAATAAAACTTATTCCAAACCAAGGGGAGGAGGAGACAAGCATGTGGCATGTGAGTATTGCAAGAAGTTGGGACACTCCAAAACCAACTGCTGGATCCTCCACCCGCACCTCAAACCAGCCAAGTTCAACCAGGCCAAAGCACATGAAGCAAGCGCTCATAAGTACACTGGTGGCTCCACCTCTCACGCTATGTCCCAGCCATCTCATGATGATGCTTTCATCCGCAAGTCAGACATTAATGCCCTTATAAAGGCTCTTAATGCGAACTCTGGTAACATTAGTATTAATACTTTAAACTCTATTCACAATGGATCTCACACTGTTAGACCTTTGATCATTGATTCAGGAGCTTCTCATCATATGATTAGGGATGCTAGACTGATTAATAATGTAACACCAGCTCTAGGTAGTGTAGAAATTGCAAACGGTGATAAAATAAATACCCATAGAAGGAATAGGAAATCTGAAACTGTTTAATAAAGATTCTCAAGCTCTTTACATGCCCACTTTTACTTCAAACTTATTATATGTTAAGAGAGCAACTAATGAACTAAATTGCAATGTTATTTTTAGTCCTAATGATGTTTGCTTTCAGGATATTAAGACCAGTAAGATGCTGGGAAAAGGTGTGAGCAAGGGAGAGCTATATCTGCTTGAAGAAACCAAAGTTTCAGATTTATCTTGTGCTTTTAATTCTACTTCTGTTTTAGCTAGTGATGTGTTATGGCATGCTAGATTAGGTCATCCTCATTCTCGTGTCTTAGGTTTGATGTTACCTAATCTATCTTTTAAGAATGAAAGTTGTGAGGCTTGTATTCTTGGTAAACATCAAAGGTCTGTTATTCCTAAATCAATGACTATTTACGAGAATTGTTTTGATCTTGTGCACTCTGATGTTTGGACTGCTCCGTGCGTGTCTAGGGAGAGTCATAAGTATTTTGTTACAGTCAAAGATGAAAAATCAAAATATACTTGGCTCACCCTGATTCAAACTAAAGATAGGGTTTTAGAAGCTTTTATTAACTTCCAAAACTATATATCTAACCATTTCAATTCCAAGATCAAAATTTCCAGGTCTGATAATGTGGGAGAATATACAAGCAATGCTTTCAAACATCACTTAACAAAACATGGGATTATCCATCAAACAAGCTGTCCTTACACACCCCAACAAAATGGAGTAGCTGAAAGGAAGAATCACAATCTTATGGAGGTTGCAAGGAGCATGATGTTTCACACCAATGTTCCTAAGAGATTTTGGGGAGATCCAGTGGTATCAGCTTGCTATCTGATAAATAGAATCCCCACCAAACTTCTCCAAGATGTCTCTCCCGTTTAGGTATTAAACAAAATTAAACCTCCAATTGATCATCTACGTGTGTTTGGGTGTGTTTGTTATATCTTGACACCAGGAGAAATGAGAAACAAGCTAGAAGCCAAGTGTGTCAAGGACATATTTATTGGATACTCCCACACGCAGAAAGGTTATAAGTGCTACATTCCTGATTCAAGAAGAGTTATGGTCTCAAGGGATGTTAAGTTTGTGGAATCTGAGGGGTACTATGAGGAGAAGAGTTGGGAAAGTCTCCAAGATCTCTCACAAGGATCCTCAGATAGGGAAAACAACTTGAGAATTATTCTAGAGAATCTTGGCATCAGTCAGCCTCAGAGCAGTGAAGTGCCAAGGGCTTCTTCCTCACTAGCATCTGCTGAAAACAATGAAGAAGCAACACCAGTTGTTGAAACTGGTCATCTTGATCTTGAAGGGGCCAATGAACCTGAATTACAGCCGCAAGAAATAGATGATTCAACAAGCATGCATGATCAAGATGAACCTGAAATTGACCAGCCTATTGAAGACCAGGTTAATGAAGTCCAAGGGCAGGAAGAGGTAGAGTTAGAAGGGCAACAAATTCAACCATTGAGAAGGAGTACAAGAGTGAAGAAACCATCTCAGTGGGTTGATACCAAAGTGTACTTCAACAACAATGCAGTGGCTCATCCTGTCCAAGCAACATGTTCTTTTGCGAGTTTTCCTCAAGAGCCTGTAATCTTCATCAGCAATCTGGATCAAGAGTACGCCCCAAAGACTTATGAAGAAGCCATGGAACATGAAGAGTGGAGAGAGTCAGTTGGAGATGAGGTTGGTGCCATGATCCGAAATGGTACTTAGTATGAAACCGAACTACCTAAAGGCAAGAAAGCTGTGACCAGCATGCTACTCTTCACCATCAAATATCTTGCTAATGGAAAACCAGAAAGGAAGAAGACAAGACTGGTTGCAAGAGGGTACACTCAGGTCTACGGAGAAGACTACCTAGATACCTTTTCACCAGTGACTAAGCTGCATACTATAAGGATTCTACTCTCTCTAGCTGTGAACTTGGAATGAGATTTATGGCAGATGGATGTCAAGAATGCGTTTCTTCAGGGAGAGCTTGAATATGAGGTCTACATGAAGCCACCTCTGGGTATGGAAGATATGGTCAAGCCAGAAAATGTACTAAGATTGAAGAAAGCAAGCTATGGATTAAAACAGTCACCAAGAGCCTGGTATCACAAACTGAGCACAACTCTCAATGGAAGAGGGTTTGTAAAATCAGAAGCTGATCATACCCTCTTCACCCTCAAAAGCAAGCAAGGAATTATCGTGATACTGATCTATGTGGATGATATTATCATCACAGGAAGTGATAAGGAAGGTATCATATCTACTAAAGCTTTTCTTAAGTCTACCTTTGATATTAAAGATTTGGGTGAGCTAAAGTACTTTCTAGGGATATAAATATGCCGCTCTAAAGAGGGGCTTTTCTTATCTTAAATAAGTACACACTTGATCTTTTAAATGAGGCAGGAAAACTTGGAGCAAGAGTAGCTAAAACACCACTAGAAGAAGGTTACAAAGTCTTGCGTGAGGGGGAGTTTGAAAACAAACCATTTGGAGACTTCAAACTCTATAGGAGGATGGCTGGGAAGCTGCTTTACCTTACCAATATAAGACCAGATATCTGGTTTGCTGTGAACCAAGTCAGCCAGCATATGCAAGCACCTAAAGTTCATCATTGGAATATGGTGGAAAGAATTATGAGATACTTAAGGGAGGCCCCGAGACAAGGTGTTTGGATGTGATGCAACAAGAGCACAGAGATTGTGGGATATTGTGATGCAGATTGGGCTGGTGATAAAGTGGATAGGAGGTCTAATACAGGTTATTGCACCTTCATTGGAGGCAATATAGTTACATGGAAAAGCAAGAAGCAAAAGGTGGTATCATGTTCAAGTGCTTAGGCAGAGTATAGAGCAATGAGGAAACTGACTAGTGAGCTCATTTCGATCAGAAACTTGCTAAGAGACTTGGGCATAGAAACATCAACACCAATTACCATGCATTGTGATAACCAGGCAGCCATTCATATTGCTTCAAACTCAGTGTTTTATGAAAGGAGAAAGCATATTGAAGTGGACTGTCACAAAGTGAGACAAGCCGTGGAGTAGAAAATTATTCTACCTTGATACACTAGAAGTGAAGACCCGTTGGCTGATATCTTTACCAAAGGAGCAAGTAGTAAATTCTGTGAGTTCATTCATCCAAGATTAGGATTCATAGACCTTGATAGATCATGATCTCCTTAAGCCATGAAGAATCTACTCTTTTTCCTTTGTGTGATTTTGTCCCATTGGGTTTTTCCATACAAAAGGTTTTAACGAGGGATGTTTTCATGGTTCCAAGCTTTACCATAAGGTATGGCAAAGCTTGAGGGGGAGTATTAAATAAATAAATAAAGAGAATTAGATATTTTATTCTATCTTCTCTAGTAAGTCAAGTGTGTTTGGTTACTAGATTAAGTATATTCTTCTTCTCTTTATAACTGATTGTAATAACATTTTCAGATCTAAGGAAAAAGTTCCTCTTTATTTTCTCTTTTCTCTCATCTCCCTCTTGTTCTTCAATCTTAAATCTCCACTTTCTTACATGGTATCAGAGCACACGATCCAGGCAGTCCAACCCGATCCTTATCGATCCAGCCCAAAGTCGGTCCATCGATCCTTACCCGAACATTCCGAGATTGACGCCAAAAAGCTATCATCTCGAGGGGCATGTTAGGGACTAAAGTCTTACATCGGTTGTTGGAAGGGATTTCTAGCAATATATAAGATAGATGGGACACTCCACTTATCACCAATTGATTTTAATTTGGAAGTCTATCTAGCTTAACATATATCATTAAAGAGATCTTATTCAATACTGATGTTCTTCCGGAATAGGATAATATTTTGCAATTTTTATATATTGTTTGGTCGTTTGTGTAGTCTTCTCTGTTTGATTTTCTAATCGATGGTTTATAACCTTTGGAAGAAACGAATCAGATGCATCATAATGATGCATCATAATAATGCCTCACACACGTCGTGCCAGCTCATTCGAATGAGGTATTTCTTCAAAATGGTTCTAAACTAGAACAGTTCATTAATCAAATGCATTTTACTTTCTTATACATACTTTGTTTCCAAAATTTAACTTTAATAACATACGGCTATCAAACTTTGTTACTAAAAAAATATTTCTTAGTTTCTACAACATTGTAAAACAATAATTTATTATTTCAGAAAAGGGTAAGCCATATTTTTGTAAAACTGATGAATAATATGTTATTTTTACATGATGAGTATTATGTTATGAGTATCAAGTAATATTAAACAAGTAATAAAAGGAGAATAAGAACTCTATTCAACCTATCTACATCATCAAATTTAATCAATCAATAAAAATATTTCAATTTGACATATCATCCAGATGCACACTTTAAGTTATAAAATTATAGTATGTTAAGTTTGAATAACTAAAT
Source organism: Eruca vesicaria subsp. sativa (assembly GCA_932364175.1). Classification (NCBI taxonomy): domain Eukaryota; kingdom Viridiplantae; phylum Streptophyta; class Magnoliopsida; order Brassicales; family Brassicaceae; genus Eruca; species Eruca vesicaria. The sequence continues at coordinate 45,366 of CAKOAT010052599.1, forward strand.
TTCATCAGCTTTGATGGTACATTTACTTTGTTTAACACCCATTAACCCGAGTTCAAACCTATCTAACACTCTTTTTTTACATCTTTTTATTTAAAAATTTAAGGCTTCTTTAGTTTTAACCCATGTTTAAAATCATTCTAGCTCCAACCACTGATGTCACCTAAGCTTTTGTCGACCGGATCTTAAACGGATCATTTATTTGGGCTCGTTATTTTCATCACTGGTCCATCTAAAATCCACATCGTCAACCCTAGCCTTCTTTGACGTTAACATTGGTGATGATCGACTTCGGAACTTTCACTCCCTGCAAATCACTCTTTCTTCTCTAAAATAATCATGCCCATTCTCAATCTTACTTCTATTCTTAAATACCTTTTAGATGATATCGTTTCACCTTCCACCGTTCCTCTTCCTAATTCATCTCAACAAATAAATCCCAAATCGTTTATTCCATAAAGCCCCCAATTCTCCTCATCCTCCTCCTCTTCCATCTTCGTCTTCTCCACCGTCTCTCGTTCTCACAACAGGATTCTGCCGACTGACTTACGTGGCTAACCAACATCTTGGGCGAAACTATCCACGGCCGTTCCAGTTTGGATCAACGTTTTTGAAAAAGTTAAGACATTCATATATTAAAATTACAATTTTCTCTCACACTTTCATCTCCATGGAGCTTTGACTGGTTACATGTCTGCATTCTAGAGATTGATTTCTGATTTTCCATTTTCATAACATTTATATTCTCTTCTTTTTGTTTGTTCCTCCAGCAACAACCAATGGTAAAGGAAGCGAGAAGAAGAAATATACCACCATGGTAAAACTTTTGATTTTCTTCTGAATTTTCTAAAACTAATAATAACGTGACTAAATCTCTACTTTTGGTTTCAGCCAGAGCATATAGTTTTCATGGACTCCAAAACCATAAAGTTCAGAGCTTAGTATCTGGGTATTGGAAGTTTATGTAGGTCATTCCGATGACTAAGACAAGAATATTCCGTAAGTTCTCTCTATTGTATCATTTCCCCTTCGGTTGTTAATTGTTATCACAAAAGGTTTTGTTTCTCATCACTTCAAGTGATTCACTTGCAGGAGATATGTCTGGCCTCAAAAGATGTCATGTCCTTTGATTTGCTAAAAAAAAGAAGTTTATATTAAGATTATATACACTTGGAATCCGTTTAGTAGTACCACAACTGGGCAAATTTCTGTTCATTTAGAGCCTAAAGAGTAAGCATTAACTATTTCCATTTAGAACTCTTCTTTAGATGTAATGCATAATCCTTATAACAGTGTAAATATCACCATCTGCAGGGGAAATAATTTTAAAGGTATCATGTGGGAAAAAGCTGCGGAAGTTAAATAGAAGTGGAAGTATATCTTTCTTACTCTTGGTGACAACCATGTATCCAAAAAGAGTTGGAGATAAATCAATGTCGTCACATTTTCCAAACCTAACATTTTTGTTACTTTTTATTATTTTGAGATTTCATTGTGTTTTTTTTGTAAGAAGAACTACTTTGCTTAATTGTTTGTTTAATTTACCTCACCCTCATACTGTTGTCTATCATGTTTGTTTAAAGTTACAGAGTTTGTTTTTTATAAAAAAAAATAACGGCTTATGTTTAGTATGATTATTAGTGTTTATTTTTAAATCAAACAACCGATCGTGTTTCTTTTAAACTTGAATTCATTTTTGTTTTCAAATTACGGATCAAATTTTTTTTAAGTTACATGTCATTTTCTGCTTATTAGTATTGGCTTTAAAATTACAGGTTGTTTTTTTTTGTAAATTAAGTTTGTGTTTATTTCCAAATTCCTGATCATTTTTTTTTAGACTGCAGTCATGTTTCCTCTACTTATTAGTGTTTGTGTTGAAATTACAGGCCGTGCTTGCTTTTAAATAACAAGTCATATTTTGTCTTCTTATTATTGAATTTGTGTTTGTCTTTAAACTAAATATTAGGCCGTCTTTGTTACCATTTACTGTACGTGTTTATTTCAAATATCTGATTGTCTTTGTTTTTAGATAACATGTTGTGTTAGTTTTATCTGTTAGCGTATGTTTCTAAATGGAACATCTTGACGTGTGTATTTTAAAATTTCAGATACCGAGTAAAAATATTTATCTAGAACAATTAATTCAAACAAGATATATATAATAATTAAATAAATAATATTATGGAACTATATGATGTGTAGTTGTTAGGTTAAATATACAAGTAATTGTGTAATGCATGGAGAAGACAAACACCAAACACAAACCAATTAAATTTATAATACTTATTAATTAGTTAGTTGTGTAATGCATGGAGAAGACAAACACCAAACACAAACCAATTAAATTTATAATACTTATTAATATAACTAATCAAAAACATAACAACCTGCTCAAATGCAGAAGAAAATTTTTATTCCATCCAAAACTATTTGATAGAGCAAAATTTACTCACTAGCCATGCATTTATTAACACCGTAAAAAAGATTTTTGATAAAAAATGGTATCTGCGAACTTTAAACATGAACGATCCCATTGCCTCTTTAGTGTAAAAGATTTAATGGTTGTATTTTTTTACAAAATTTTTAATCAAATAACATATAAAAGTTTTTTATATTTAAATAGATTTCAAAAACAAACAAAATAAATTCTATAGTAGATAACCCGTGTGTAGCGCGGACAAAGACTCTAGTATATATAATGATAATAATAAAACCATCTACAAAAGTTTTTTTTTTGCCAAATATGTGAATTATCATATAAAATGAAGCTAGTTGTAAGAGCTTACAAAGTGGTAAAGCTAAATAAAATTAACCAAGGCAAAAAAGAATAAAAACAAGGTTGAGTCCTATGGTTTGAATTCTACAAAAGTTTTGAGAGATCCTCCCTTAAACTTGGTGTACAAATCGCCAATAGTCATATATATGACTTCGAATGGTAAAAGCAGATCAAGCGTTGCAGATCAAACATTGCAGATCAGGCAGTTCATGCAGATTAATAGTTAAGCAATAAATTAATAACGCCTCAGAAGCATCTACACTTACATACGGCACAGTCTTTTCTCAGTGTAAAATAATAGTATTGGACACTGAGACTAAAATATCCTTTTAGTGGACACGTAATTGAGTCTTTGACTCTTGCTTGAGGAATTGTTTTGGGGTGATCTTAACCCAACTACCCAAGTCAACTCGGAACTTATCAGCTGCTTCCAATTTGATTTAGAGTTCTTTTTGAAGGCATGATGTACTCAATGATAGTTATGTCATGTGTCTTTCGATCGTTTGGATTGGCTATAGAGATAGTAAAGGATGTTCCATTTAAATCGAAAATTATAAAAAGATGAAGGGGCGGTTTCATATATTATTTTTGTCGACTTGGGCGGTTTCATATAATTGGAAAACAAATTTAAAAGAGCATGCGAAGGTGGAATCACTCAAAAGGTCGAAGAGACAGATTAACAACTATTTGGTGCTGATTATATTACTAAACCGGTTGAGTCCAAATAAGGTCATTTCAACAGATTTTATTTTTTTTTATTTTTTTTTTTTTTGCTAAATTGTAAATCTCATTAATGAAAATGATAGTTTGGGTACAAAGATAATTGCATCCACAATTTGCTTACACAGCAATTTTGCATCTAAGAGGCTGCAAAAAGTTTAAAAAAACCTCTAAGATACTAGGAGATTAAGTCCAAGCTTCTAACAAGAAAGAGCTTGAAGTTAATAAGGTAAGATCAAGTAAAACAACAATGTAGCACCCTATCCAAAACACTTCTTGCTCTACCAGAGTAAACCAGATGAAGCAAGAGTATAGCCAGGAGAAGTACAGTCGAGAACTCACCGAAGTGGCTCCTAGCAGGCATCACAGAGGCGCCTGGCTTACGCCCCGGAGCTCCGCTGGAGGAGGACGTCGACCAGCCAATCCTTAGCTATCTCGACAAAAGACAAAAGATCCCGTCCATAGCGACGCTGCTTACACAGAAGCTCGGGTTACGGTCAAGCGTAAGTGGTACAACAGGCTCCACAACCACTCACGCGACACATAAGATACAGCAGAAACCATGAGGGATCAGTAAGTCAACTGTCGGAGCTTTGGAAACAAGGGTATAAAGCACGGAAAGAGGTCTCAAGCTCCTTGAAAACAGGCATCCCAACAGGCGATAAAGAACTCCACCAATATGCAAAAGAATCACCGCATCGGGTTGTCCTCAAAACCCTAGCAGACGACGTTGGTAGCAAGAAGGAGGAGTCAAACAATCACCATTGGAAGCCATGGATGTTGTCACTTGAACTAAGGAAGAGGTCCCCAACGAGATCCTCAGACTCGTCATTTTGTCTCGGACCATGGGAACAAGACGGGAAAACTCTAATTCGAGCAACCGACGGAGGAGACATGGGAAAGCAGAGGAGGCAGAGGCCATAGGGGAAAGAGGCAGCGACGCCCTTCATTCCGGCAAGCCTCCGTGGCGGATCTGACCCAGAACCAGCGCAAGGCATACCCCAGATCTACCAAGCCGATGGCGCCTCCTGCAAGCTTCCGGACAATCACGACCTCGCCCTCTCTCCAGAGACATTGGGGACACACCCAGACGTTGATTTGGTCGCCGGATCTGGTCACAATCAGGCGAAAACCAGAGAAGGAGGAGCAAGGAGGAGGTGAGGTGGCCGTAACTTTGCAGGGAAAGGATTGGAACAGAGAAGGGTGGGGGTGGCGAAGGAGACTCGCACGGCAAGGTTACCGTCGAGCTCCTCCACCGGATCTGGAAGCAAGAGACGGCGGCGCTAAGGTTTTGAAAGATGGGAGAGACACTAGAGAGAATCTGAATTTAATAGACTTCCATGATTTCAACAGATTTTAAAGTCTCTTTGGATTAAAATATAGAGAAAATTTGCCAAGTGGGACACTAATTTGCAAATAAAAATGTAACCATTTTCCAAATAGACTCTTAATGAATATTATGTGATTAGTTTACATCGGACAACTTCGATCAATTGATTAATAAAATTCCCACCTAGCTACCTTTAAAAATTATCATCATATATATAAATAGATAAACCTCCACGACAGTTAAAATACACTTGAATCGGATAAGTGAATGCATATAATAATATGCATCTACTAATACTAGTGGATCGCCTACTTAATCACATAAAATGAAAAAGAAAAGAGACAAACGGGATTATATATGTCAAGACGATATGTACCTAAGATTGAGTTTGAAAAAACAACAGATTTTAGTAGGTTAACACACAAAAGATTAGGTTGTCTCTTTATTTGAGCTTCCCAAGAAACAAAAAGACACACATCTCAAGATTCCTCCGCCGTCAGCAATCTTCGCCGGAGACACTATTCTCTGTCGCCATCGCCAAAATAATTTTTTTGTTTGCCCTAACACCAAAAATTATCGAAATGTTTTCCTCTCCTAAACCTAAATTTAGGTTTCTTCTCTCGCTCTCAATCACCTTCGGATCATTTCCATGATGAAATTGAGAAGAGAAGACGATTTTTCCAGCCGAGAAACAAAGAGTCGTTGAGAGACTGAAGATTGTAACCTTCTGAAGGATAGTGGAGCCTAAGAAGAAGCTTAGCTTGAGAGAAAGCAAAGCTTCCTATTGGGACGTTAACGAAGCCATGTCTCTTCATTATCTCTTCCAAAACCTCAAACCTCCGATGTCTTTGCTTTCTCTCCGCCGCGTCCGCTGCCACAACATCCATAATCTCCTTACCGAACCACCTTTGCTCTAGGGTTAGCCTCTCTCGGCTATTCGGCGGTAAAGTCCCTTCCAACGAATCAAAGATTGCCATGTAATGATCTAAAGCCTCTGAGAACCTATTCAAGAACGAATGGTCTCCAAGATTCGCTTCTCTCTCAGCCATTGTCACGATTCTAGGGTTTAAGCTCTTGATTACCGACAAGAAGTGACCGATCATGTCTTCGTTAAAGAATCTGTGAAGGAAGTGGACGCAGTTTACGGCGATGGTCTCTCCTTGTACGGCGGGGAGAGCTAACAATCTAATCTGTAGTAAAAGCCCCGCGAGGTCTTCTTCGACGATCACAAGCGTGTGATACTGAAACAGAAGACCTAAAGAGTCAGCAAACCGGGTTAACCGGTCTCCGGTTTGGTTTAATCTGGTTATATCTGGACCACATCCGGTTATGCGTAGAGAAGGAGGTGGACTGCTAGGGTTTGATGATCTCTCGGCTAGGGCTTGCATCAATGGAGGCCACTGAAGTCCTTGTGAGATATCTAAGTCAAGTATATGCAAAGCTCCGTTTGTCTCCGTCGCGTCGAGGATGGCTTGGTTCGCCGTTAAGTGACCGAACCGAATAAACGGCGTTAGTTGATTGAGCCAAAGATAGTAACAAGACTCTAGATCGGAGTTGTTGTTGTTGTGGTTCTTGGTTCGAAACAAGAACTGTTCTTTGCATACACTGCTTGTAAACACCGTGGAACTAGTCATTTCGTTCGTTGTCCACGTGGCATCGTTTTCAGCCGTTGGATCTTGTTGTTGACGGTTGATCCGTACGGACAGGGCTTTTGTGAAGAGATGGACGAGCCGCTCGGTGGAGTCGCCGTAAAGGGAAGAGTTTGTCGAGAGGATTGAGAGTACGTTTTGAGCGGCGGAGACGTTGGACTGCGAAATGAAATCGGCAGCTGTGAAGAGTAGACGACGGAGGTGATGAGCGGCAGATGTTGCGGCTGAGGATAAGCCGTGGTATAACGGAGGAGGAGGATTGTTCTCGGTGGCGGTGGTCGCATCTTCGGAGGAGGAGCTAGAGGATTTGAAGGAAGCAAGCATTTGAAAAGTTAGAAAGATGCTTTTTGGTTCATATGATAGATTCTTTTTCCTCTCTCGATCAAATGAGTCTTTTTCAATTGGGAATAATCAAATACTATTTCCTTTACCTGAAGGTATATTGCTTGCAATATTATTATATTCTGGATAAAATCAAACATTAGATATAGCATGTGTGTGTACACGCATTTATTATATATAGCAGAAATCTCTAGAGATCAAGATGGACCGACCAAGCAATTCAAGGGTCCATAAAATCTTCCAGACGGTTTTAGGGTTAAGTATAGTGAAAAAAGTCTGGTTTTATTAATAATCTCTGTAGCTTAATATATTATTTTTAGTCTAAAGTAATAAAATATGTTTGATGGTGTTTTACAAATGTTACATTAGATTCATAAATCATAAAACTGAAACACACAATTCTGATTAACAAGTTAAGTTTAAAAGATACGCTCAGCCAATATTGTCACTCATCATCTTCTGTCAACTTGCATTCTAAAAAGTAAACACTAAAAATACTGTTTTGGTTTCACTTCGGTAAATATAAATTTGGTTTTCATCTTGGAATTATATTTTGTACGCTTGCAGCCAATGATTCTTTCATTTATTTACAAACAATAAACACTTCTTAAAAATAAACACTTCTTAAAAATAAAAACACAACTAAGATTTACATTAAAACAGTTTTACATCGGTATAAATTATTTCCTGCATTCGCACTTCTTCGTAGGCAGGATATTTATATACTTATATATATGTGTATATTTTTAATTATAGTTGTGCGGTGGATCAAGATGGTGGCCCACTGTGCTAATTATGCGTTTGGAGAAATCATTCTCATAGATGCGTAAGATGGGATTCCCGTTGAGATTCTGATGCCGAAGTTGCCCATTTACGAGATTTAACAGAAATAAAAGCAGTGCTCAAATAACTGTGCTTACAAATAAAATAAGACATTGAATGGTAATTACATGAAGGAATCTTAAAAATAAAAATCTCGGGATGTGCATAAAAAAGGAAAAGAGAAGTAGCTTTGCTTGCAAAATCGAAAAGCTAGCCCCCAAATTGCTAATCATGTCACTTTTTCACTTATTGGATTTACCAAAATGGAAATGCTGCAAAAGATCTCTCTTGACTCTTCAAGTGAATGATTCTCTCCTCATCTAATTTGTCTATCTCTCTTACTCTATAAACGTATGGGAGTGCTTATAGTTTGAGCATCTATAATTGGATTGGAGACTTTATTGCTCACATTACTCATTTCTTTTTGTATAAATGCATTTACATGCCTTTCAATATAAAATCTTACATGCATAGTTCCACCAAGAAAAAAAAAGATGCTTTCCAAATTCAGGATTTACACCACTGGCGTTTGATATATAAATCATACAGTATTAGCTTTATAAATGTATCTGAATGATTTATTCCCCATATATAACAATTTTCTTACTCTAATTATTCTCTCGCCGTTTAATAATTCATTCACGCACGTTATAGATTTTAAATTTAGACACAAAACAGGATAGTATACCAGATGTTTCATTCATTTGATTTTTTAGTTTGTGTTTTGATTTTTTAGTTTTTCTTTTGAATTTGCATGAGAAAATATTCTAAAGGGATGGGAAATCTCAAGTTAGATCCAAGCCATTTGACAAGAAATAAAGTTAGATCCACGGCAAATCAAACTTAATATATAGGTGATGAAAGTAAAGTGTCTACATTAAAATGAATAATAATCAGGAGCTGGTAGAAGAAGAGTAGTCGTCAGTAAGGACAAAGAAGATGGATGTGCTTTTAGCCTGGATAATACGCAGCGATCCCATGCGTATTTATTTATTTGCACTAAATATTAAACTATCGGCCATGACAAGTCTTTTCAGTTACAATTCTTATAATATATGCATTGAATATAGGTAGGTAGTTTGACTAAACAATACCAGCAATCATCCACGTAAATATTTTTAACCTCAACACAAAACGGTAGTATTGATTAATACATATCAAACTAGGGCTGGGAAAAAAAAACCGAACCCGGAAATCCGAACCGAATCCGACCCAATAAAAAGGAACCCGAACCGATCCGAACCCGACATAAGTACCGAATGGATCTTGTTTTTCGGTATTTCGGGTTATGGGTATTACCCGAACCGAACCCGAACTTAAATGGATATCCGAAAGAACCCGAAACTTTAAAATTCCAAAAAAACTTGTATCATATCCAATCTAAATTTCTAATATGTTTCCAAAACAGATTAATATATGATTGAGTACCTACAATAATTAGTTATGATATAAATAACTAACTCAAATATTTAGTCTAATATATAGTGTTATTTGGTTAATATTAATGTTTATGATTGACATTACATTTGAAGTTAAGTTACGAATAAATTTGTTTTTGAAGTTTATATAATATTGTTTTTAAAAGTTTAAATAGCACTTGTTATGTTTATAGAATTGATAGTTGTTAACTTTAATTTTTTATGTTTCATTATGTATTATATTTCGTTCATACAAGGCTTTGGTTTGTCATTAATCATGATATGTTTAGTGTTGTCACATATAGTTCATTGACAAATCTTATATGGTTGATAGGTGAGTTTCACAATATTATTTTGAAGGAGAACAATATGGTTTGTAGAAGCTAAATACACAAATTTAATAAAATGATTGAAAATATAGTGAGTTTAATTGAGCATAAATTAGTATTTTTAGAACCGATAACCCGATTAGTATCCGAAACCGAAACTATTTCGGGTTCAACCGGATCTTGGACATGTTACTAAACCCGAACCGAACCCGATTAAACCCGAACCGAATCCGACCCGAATTTTTATAATATCCGAATGGGGCTGAAATTCATGAACCCGAAAACCCGAAACCCGAATGAACCCGAACCGAAACCCGATTGGGACCCCGATTGCCCAGCCCTATATCAAACTATCAATATATTTATTTATTATTGGATTCTGGCTGTTATTTGAATCCATAAATAAAGAAATGGAAAATAATAATTTTAGAAGAAAACCAAAGTTAAGCAACATACATAAATTTAACAATTTTTAAATAGAAATAAAGCTAATGCTATCATTTAGTTTCAATACATGACACACGAAATTAGTTTTTATATGAGTATGTATAATATAGGATCCAATCCGCATTGAAACACAGATTGTATGTTGTTATCTTATATATGTTAAAAACAGTTCAATATTCAATTGAAGAAAATTTTGGATTGTTAATGCATTATAATTCAACTAACTTAGATGATAAGATGTAAATATCGTTTTGTATAGTCGAAACAGTTTTTTTTTTTTTTTTAACAACACGGTTTATTTATATCTAATCTATTAAAGGAGACTAATATTTTTACCTACCATTAAAAAGTTATTCTATAACATTTATAGAATTAGTTCATATAACATATTTAATTATTTACATTAATAATATACCAACTACAAATTTGAATTTTCAATTTTAATTATAACAAAATATGTTGATAAATAATCCAATATAATCTTAATCTTTTAAATGTTTTTTTTTATAAAACCACACACTAATTAGTTTCGTAAGTATAATGTAATACTATTATAAATTAATGTTAATTAAATACTTATTATAAAACAAAAAATAAAATATATCCTATTTTTATAAAGTTTATAACTATATTATGTATTATATTAAAACAGAAGTGCTATATGAATTAAATATGAAAAAATTTATATTAAATAAGTAAATTTGATCTTTTTAAAATAGTTTCATTTAAATAAATGTCACTCATCTTGAATATGTGTTAAAATTCGTAAACTATATAATATTTTATACAAATTTTTTTATTAACATAGGTCAAACATTTGTATCTACAATTACATATTATCTTTTTATTTATTTTTAAAATATTAAATATATATTAAAAATATATTAACTTCTGATTTATTAGTTTAGACTCTATTTTAATATATTAATAACAAGTCATACTTAGACCACCTAAATATTTAGTCAATATGACATATTTGATTATTTAGATTAATAGTAAACCAACTATAAATTTGAATTTGATGTTTAATTTTAACAATTCTGTTGACAAAAAATCTAAAAAAATCGTACTAACTCTTTAAATATTTTTTATAAATTAATATATAATTAATTTCGTAATTAGAAATATAATATTAGAAATAAATGTTAATTAAAAATTTATTATAAACTAGAAAATAAAAATTCTATACTATTTTATATTTTTAACTTATATTATGTATTATATTAGCATACAAGTTCTAGACAGTTCAACCCCTATGGTGAACCTCTAGATTCACCATCCAATAGAATTGCATTATTTCATATCTGATATATTTTTAAAAAAGAAACAAAATCTTATTAAGTTATATTATGTTCTTAAAAATAAAAATACAAAATAAATAAATAACAATAATAATAATTAATTAAAACAAAAATAATTCTTTTTAAAGAAAATATTTTAACACTAAACCCTAAACTCTAATCCTAAACCCTAAATCCCTGGGTAAATCATAAACCTTTGGATAAATCTTATAATGTTTTAAAAATTTAGTGTTTATGATTTATCCAATGGTTTAGGATTAGAGTTTAGGGTTTAGTGTTTATGATTTACCCAAGGGTTAGAGTTTAGGATTAGAGTTTAGGGTTTAGTGTTTTAGTGTTAAAATAATTTTTCTTAAAGAATTTATTTATAAAATTTATCCAAAGGTTTTTGATTTACTGATGGGTTTATGGTTTAGGATTAGAGTCTAGGGTTAAGTGTTAAAATATTTTCTTTAAGAAAAAATATTTTCGTTTTTATTAATTATTTTTTTAAAACTTATTTTTTGTATTTTTATTTTTAATAACATAATATAACTTAACAAGATTTTGTTTCTTTTTTTAAAATATATCAAATATGAAATAATGTAATCCTATTGGATAGTGAACCTAGAGGTTCACCCTAGGGGGTGAACCCAAGAATAACTCCAAGTTCTATATGAATTAAATATGAAAAAATTATATTAAATAAGTAAATTGATCTATTTTCATTTTAAATTTTCACTTAAACAAATTATCACTCATCATTAAAATGTGTTTAATTCGTAAACTATATAAAATTAACATATCGTAAACTTTTATATCTACAACTACATATTTTTTTTATTTGAAATTCTCAACAGTATTTTGTTTAAAAATAAACAAAATATAATAGTTTACAACTAACCTTTAGCTCATATACTATTTAATAATATGTTATTGTACAAACTATGAAATTTTAATAAATAATTTAAACTATTAATGACAAAAAAATGTGAACTATAAATTTAATATTTATATTAATTATAAAAGCATCTGTGGAGAAATATATTAAAACTCTTACCAAAAAATTAAAATTATTTTTATAAAATAATGTATTTACGTAGTAAAAAAATTCAAAATCATAATCTTCCAACTAAAAATAGTTGTGTAATTTTTCAAATAAATTTTGACAAAATATACAATTTTGAAAAAAAAATTCAAGTTTTGAATAATAATATTTCAAATTTTGTAAAAGATAGAATCATAGAGAAAAAAAGAATAACTTCTTGAAAGCAACACGAAAAAACAAACTAATGCTGCAAAAATTATAGTAATCTTATATTTTTAAATCTTAATTTAATTACAAAAAATAATATCATAAAATCCAAAAAATATTCTATAGCAATAAAATTTACTAAAATAATATGATAGATGTTACTATGTATACAGTTCACTAAAATAATATATCTATATTATTTAAACAAAAGAGTGTTACAAAATATATAATACTAAAAATATATATATTTAAACATTTATAATAACATAAAAATTTTACATTCATAAAATAAAAAATATCCGCACGAATGTGTGGATCAAAATCTAGTTTAATTTAATCGATTGTTTCTGCTACGCATGTCCATAATTAGTTAGAACAATCATGTTGTTATTATTATTGTTACTATATATAATATACTTTGGATTTAGCATGACTATTTATTAAAATCTAAGTGACAGTTATTATCAGTAGATACTAATAGAATGTTAATTCAATATATGATATTATGATATATGATTTAGATCAATTTTAGCAATATTATTTTTTTTTAAACTTAAATGATAATATTTATCAGTAAATAAAAATAGAATTTTAATTTATTAAATTAAATATCATACGATAATAAATATTGGTAGTAATTAAGAGTAGTATTATTTTATTATATAAAGCTTGAATTTTCAAAGTTGCTAATTAGTAAGATTTTGAGACATGAAAATTATATATTTAAGATTGTGACATATGTTAATATATCTCATAATTAAAATATATATTTAGATAGTAAAAAGATTTTTGTTAAAAAAAATAAATATAAAAATTATTTAATAGTAATTTTCCTATTTTAAAATCATAAACAAAAAATATATGCAAAAATGATTTGATAGTAATTTTTCTTTTAATATTGTAACATGTGTTAAAATATCTCATGATTATATATATATATATATATATATATATTTATATGTATATTAAGATAATAAAAATGAATTAAAAATTAATTTTAAAAATTATTTAACAGTAAAAACGTAAAGAGGGTTCAATTTTAGTTTCCATTTTACAAATCCTAATAAAAAGAAATTTTGAAAAAAGAAATCTCTCAAAAATAATTTTTTTTTTAAAAAGTAAAGAGTGTAATTGTAGTTGTTCTTTAACAAATCCTAAGCAAACAAAATATATTTACAAAAATTATTTGATAATAGTTTTTCTTTTAATATTTTTAAATGTATTAAAATATATCATGATTAAAAATATATACTTAGATAATAGGAATGAGTTTTGAAAAATTAATTTTAAAATTTGATCAACAGTAAAAAAAAAAGTGTTTAAACGATTTCTTTTCCTGGAATAAGTCTCATACCAACATTAGCAATATGATCTTTCAGACTACAAATGTGTCAATTTCCTATACAAGTTTGTTGTACAATGACTATCAACAAGAGTTAAAGTTAAAATTTAAGCAAAGTTTGTTTATAGTTGTCAAGTCCAATTTTCTCTCATGGACATTTGTACATCGTCTATCAAGAGTCACTATAACTGCAGAACTTCAAATTCTTAAAATAGGCATAAAACATAACAACAATAATATCCTATAAAATATTGTATATCAAGAAGTTTTCAATAATATATAATATATATAAGAAAGTTAAAGTCGCACTGTTGATGCTAAAATAAACAAAATTGATGTTTATCAAGAAATATATTTGATTTATCTATAATACATATTTGATTGATTGATGTCGTGTAACTTTGGGTTTTCAGGTTTTGAATTCAAGACTCATTCGGGTATTATAAAATTTTTAGGTCAAATTCGAATTGGGTCTTTTCGGGTTTGGGTGGGTTCGGTTCTGATGTATAAAAACCTGAAAATAACCAAATAATCAATGTATCTGAAATCGGTTCAGTTATTTGTACCCAAAATAATCATATTACCCGATTTTATTTGGATATTTTGTATCTAAACTAGCTATTTTAGCTAAAAATAACCAAAAATACTTATTCGACCAAAAATACTCATTCGAATTTTGGCCCAGCACTACCTTAAATAATATAAAACATATAGAGAATTTGTACCATTTTTATGTGTTTCAAGTAACTCAACTAATTTTACTTTGAAAAGTAATTAAAAGTAAGGTATTTATATATAAAAATATATTTTTGTAAAACAACATGATTACTGAAACAGAATGACTAATCAAAATTTAGCAAGATAAAAAAATTATTACTATTAAAATAAGTGTTACACCAATATATACCGAAAAATTCAAGAACTAATATGAATTTTTTTCTTTCATTTTAATGTTTTAGTGAAATAAAAACATCAAATAAAATCCGTGCAGCGCACGAATCCCCATCTAATGTATTATATTATTATCTTAAAAATATATATTTTTATTATAGAAACAAAAACGTTAGATATAAAATTTATAATTAAATATAAATCAAACAAAACATATAGTTTGTACAGTGTTTTGTTATCTAAGTGTTGTCATTTGTATAAATATAGTTTTTACAGTGTTTTGTAATATAAGTGTTGTCATTTATAATCAATTTCAAAAATATAAATCTTAAGTATTATATTATTTTTGAATTAATAATATAAATTAATATGTATTCGTAAGAAGATTATGTATGTATGTATGTGTGAATGAAATATAAAATAAACAAAAAGAAAGAAGAAATAAGAAGAAGCACGCAATGAAATAAATGGGGGACGAGAGAGGCAGGAAGTTTAACCCAAAAGATTGGACGAAACGCTGACACTTTCGCCTTTTTCTCACTTTGATTTTATATTGGTTCAACTATTTGGTATTTTATTTTGTGTCTTTCGCTACCACGTTGGATGGGACATATTGGAATGAGACATTTCCTTCCTACTCTCCACTGCCATTTCTATAATTAATATCACTCGTACGAACAAACATTCTTTCTGTTCCTAATTAATACTTTTAAACATAAACAATAAGATTTTACGCGTTTAGACGATAATATTAGTTGGTTTAGCTTTTTTCCCTAACCATTACATTAGCTTAAACATGCTAACTTACTTGACCATACAATTAAGGCGAAACCTTGCAACCAATACGAGTTTTTCAGAATTATCATTAACTTTAATTGGGTAAAATGCTGAAATTTGTGTGTTAGCTGAGAGTTTACTTTCATCAGGCAGTGGAAATAGTAAACAAGGAAGCGAAGAAAGTTTACATCATCAGGCACGTGCACGTCAAGATCCTTGCCAGCTCCACCCTCAAGTCTGTGATATCAGTATGTCCCTAATCTATTCCTATATATTCATTTCCCGACAAATTATTTGATTTTTGTTTTCTATAACCAGATCACGCTATTGTGTTTCTATCCATTTATTTCCTACACGATAATCCCATGCAGTTGCTGTATTATATATTAGTATATGATTGAGTATCGTAGCGTACGTGGTCAATATTATATTTTGTAATGATACTCTAGGCGTGATCACAGCCCTATCTATTCCAGCCTGAATTGATACTGCGGCGTATGAGCGTGATCTCCAACAATGACACTATTACATATATTGTATATTATTCTCCTACTATGAAAATGTTAAATGTCCAATAAACTAAAATATATAATCTTTTAGGATCTATCTTTACTTGGGATGGAAGTTATACCTTATGACACCATATATCATATATGATTTACCCTATGAATGATATCACGATTGAGAGCATTACATGATATAAGAATCCTTTGGCCTGTAAACTGTGTTACGTTCTCAAAACAAAGAAAAGAAAATAACGATGTAAAGAATTTCCGGCAAAAAAATCGCAGTTAACGACAGAAGCTTGATCTCTCCTTATTTGCTACATGCCTCTGATCATACATGACAAGTACAAACTTTGTTTTTATTAAACAAATCTAACTATGAATGTTGGGAAAAATTGATGACCAGTTCTCTTCGAACAAAAAGAAAACTAGGGTCATGAATGGAACTCAAAGACCGAAATAAGAAGATGAAGCTGAACGGTGGGACATGGTAAACACCATAATCATCGGATAGATATACAACAGCATAGAACCACACCTACGAACCTCAATATCCCTTGTCTCAAATGTTTCTGTGATGTGGTCCGATTTGAAAGCAAGATTCTCCACTGGAGACGATACTCGTGTACATCAATTACGAGCTGATATCTCAGTGTGTAAACAAGATGGACAAATGGTCGAAGTGTACTACGAGAAGCTGAAAGTATTATGGGATAATCTGTCTTGTTTTGACGGGTCTTTCAACTGATGTTGTGGTCAAAATCGATCATGGCGGAATCAATGACTAAAAGTCCCCGAAAAAAAAACATACGACAAAGCGATAGACTTCCAACATAGATACGAAGTTACGAAAAAACTCGTAGCAAAGTACAAAAAAATTAAAAAGACCTCGTACGATTTAAAAAGAGAGGAGTACACGTCACAAGGATCATTAAATCCTCGAACAAGTACTTTGGAACTCAAGAACCGATCAATCAGATCGAAAATACCGAAAACACTGACGAGAAGTTGGATACGCAACGTCTAACTCGCCACCGGGTGTTGGGGTCGAAAACGGTCACGATGGAGTCAACACCCTAAGTATCCTTAAAGATAAACACCGATTGTCTGAGAACACCGATTATCCGAGAACATCAGAGAAGTACCCAAACCAGTCAATGCATAACGACCCAACCAGCCATGGACCAGGTCATTACATAGCGACCAGTCCCGAGCTAGACCAGGTCGCTACGTAGCGACCAGTCCATGCACGGACCAGGTCGCTATGTAGCGACCAGTCCCAATCTAGACGAGGTTGCTACATAGTGTCTGGTCCATGCACGAACCAGGTCACTATGTAGCGACCAGTTCTGAACCGGACCACGTCGCTACATAGCGACTGACCAGATCGCTATGTAGCAACCAGTTCCGAGTTGGAATAGGTCACTACATAGCGACCGGTCTACTAACGGTCCAGGTTGCTACGTAATGATCGGTCCGGCCACAGAACAAGTCGCTACGTAGCGACCGGTTCCATTCAGGTTAGGTCGTTACGTCACGACTAGTCCGATCTCGGACCAGGTCGTTATGCAGTGACCGAACTATCCCAAACATCAATTAAACGAATAAAAACCAGTCTGACATGAATCCGTGCATCCTCGTCTACTCTTAAATACTATCTACGCAGGCCATGGCTGAACCACCTATCACTCTTTAGCGATCAGAGTTATCATTCAGACTTCACGATAAAAACTGTGGAACACTTGTTTTTATCGGAAAAAAAAAATTATAATAAACGTTTCGAGTAGAAAGATGGCCCCAAAAGTCTAAAACGCGACTAAAAGCCCACTTACGATTTTTTTTAAGCAAGAGCCCATAAATACTATGGAGGTTTACACTTAGTCCACAAGAAAAGATAAATGTCAAATTTCCGCAGATAAATGTCAAGTTTCTGAAGATAATCATGAAAATCGGAAAAAATGGAAGGTCTCCACTTTTGAGCTATGACGGCTTAAGGGTAGAAAGGAAAAGCATAAACTCACCTTGGAGGGAGTATATAAGGATTCCTAGGCGAGAGGCACAGAGGGGGAACTTTTTAGACTTAAAACTCTCTGCACTTAGAAACCTTAGGCTTTAATCTCGACAAGTTCGGTTTCTATGTCTGGCACACAAATACTAGACGAACTCGCACAAGCAGTTTGATTTCTTGTCCAGCTCTTTTAATCGAACTACGTTTGGTTTGATCCTCGAAAGGGGTACGTAGGAAGCCTTTCATAAGGTTCAGTCCAAAACCAATCAAAACGTTTGTTTTGTGTCTTTTTTTTCCTTTGTTCTCGAGCTGTGACTCAACTAGGTTTAGGGTTTAGGTTGCTAGAACTATGTATCTCGCTGACAGCTCTTGCGCTGAAGCTTTTAGAACCTTTTGCTAATGACCGCAATGCTCTTACGCGGATTCGAAATAAGATCTACTGTTTTCTCCAAATTCGTTTTGTTATCTTTTCATATTTTCCGCATCAATTTGGCCACTTGCCATTGGCTCTCGCAGAAAATCCAGGACTTCTGGGAAATTAAGGGTTTTCCTAATTTTCCTAATTCAACATAAATCGATGGTGTGAACTTTGATTCTCGCAACTGCTGCTGCGGACATGATATGTGCGGATCAATGGTAAAATTCCGTAAAACACAAGAAAATATTTTAATGCATTAGTTCCTTATGGGACTTGAAAAGAGTAGATTTGGAACCATCAAGATCAAACCTGCTCTTGGTGAGTATATCATGGAGACCAATTGCTCACTGATCACACAAGAGGAGAGACATCTGGTAGTTACTCAAGACAAACTTGAAACTGGTGTAGCAGTTGGTTTCTTTGCTACGGCTGCAGCTGCAAGACATAATCAGTCGGTGACATGTTCTCACTTTGGGAAAACGTGTCACGAGAAACATCAATATTACAAGATCATCAGTATCATGTATTGTTTGGAGAGCTAACAAAATCTTTTGGTCGTGGTTCAGCCGGACGTGGGAGAGGTTCTAACATAGGACGAGGAAGAGGTCGCGCTGGACCGTTCGAAATCAAGCAGAAGTAGTAAGACATCAACAGTTATCACACACGGTCGTTAACGAGGCTGCAACTTCAGAGACATGAATTCTGAATCGCACAGAGAGTCAAGGAAATTCAATAGCCGATTTTGTTAACCAGAAGCAAACTTAAGATAAACTCTCTGGTAAGGAACAAAAAATCATTCTGTATGGGACACACAACAAGTATGACTTGATCATAGAGTCTGGAGCGTCGCACCATATGACTGGCGACATTTATCTATTAACGAATCTCAAGTCAATAAACGCGGTTGCAATCTCTTTGTCTGATGTAGGAGTAGCTTGGACAACACGCCATAGAACATTAAACCTTGGCGGAAAGCTTATTTTACATAACATGTTTTATGCACCACAACTTTCTATTACTCTGATCTCTGTCTCACAGTTGCTTAGTGAGATTGAAAGCTTGGTCGTATTTACTAAACAGTTTTGTGTGATACATGGCCTAGCTTCGAGAACTTTGCTTGCTGCAGGTGAAGAGCGCGAAGGGGTTTATCTTCTGACTGATTCGGTTCTTTCTCAATCAAACCATTCCAGCTAGAATGCTATTAGGAGTTTATGGCACCGACGTTTGGGACATCAAAAGTGTTGTCTTTTCTATCAAATTTAGGAAAATTTTCTACAAGCAATAATGACTTAGATGTACTTTGTGATACTTGAAATCGTGCAAAAAAAAAAATCGTGTAACCTTTCAAGAGAGTCCTAATAAAGCTGGTGGTTTGTTTTTATTGATTCACTGCAACGTATGGGGTCTTAATCATTGTGGGCGATTTCTCACTAGCTCTCTAGCCTTTCTTGCTTCTCAAAAAATCTGAAGTAAGAAACGTCTTGAAAAATTTCCTCACTCTTGTAGATCGACAATTCAACAAGAAAGTGAAAATCGTAAGAACAGATAATGGAACAGAGTTCACATGCCTCAAGAAGTTTTTTGATTCACAAGGGATTGTACATCAAACTTACTCCACAACAGACCAGACGTGTGGAACGCAAGGATCGCCATATTTTTACCATAACCAAATCACTGCTAATGGAAGCTAACCTTCCCATTCACTTTTTGGGTGCAAGTAACGGCTACACATCTGATAAACAAGACACGACCTATTCTCCTACAAGGGAGTCCCCATTTGAAATATTGTCAGAAAGATCTCCAGTATATCAAGATCTTCGGACGTTTAGATACTTGTGTTACGCTAGAAAAGTTTGTCACTCCACTGACAAGTTTGAAGATTGTGGAACTCGGTGTATCTTCCTTGGGTCCCATATGGAAATAATGGATGACTTGTATATGACCTAGAGACTGAGCAAACATTTGTATTTTGCGATGTCATATTCCATGAGAATGTGTTTCCATATTCAGAATTGAAACCTCAGCTTATAGCTGCTACTCCACAACCTCAGCCGATGTTTTTTTGATGAGATCATACCACCTCAAGTACCTGCTCCAGTTGCTAGTGCACAAGAAGTAGCTCCAGTTTTAGCTGAGACATGGGAAGAATCTACATCATCACACGCAGAAGCATCTTTGTCACCTCCGGTAGAAGCTACTAAACCCGAAACCAGTATTCAAGAAGAACATAGCACATCATAGGAATTGCTTGCTCGGGTCATAGAAAACCAAAAAATCATGTTCTAGAAAAAGACTATGTGACGAACTCTTAAAAATACATGATAAACCCCCTCTATTTCCACCAACATCACATCCTAGCTCCTTTGGTAAGTGTGTTTATCCACTAACTGATTATGTATCTTGTGATATTTTCTCTCCTTCGCAGAAAGCTTTTTTCGCGGCTGTCTTTAAATCAAAGGAACCCACTAGTTTCAAAGAGGAAATGCTTGAAAAAGTTTGGAGAAAGCAGCGGCGGCTAATTTACAACACTACTTGGGATGTGACCAGTGTTCCTTTGGGAAAACATGCTCTATGATGTAAATGCGTCTCCAAGATCAAATATAAATCAGACGGCACCATTGAGCATTTCAAAGCTCTCTTAGTCACTTATGGAAATCAGCAGCAAGAGTGCGAAGATTTCAATGAAACATTCACTCCTGGTTTTAAATTAACTACCGTACGAGTTCTACTCAAAAGTGCTACCACAAAGAATTGGAACTTGTACCAGATGGACGTCCATATGCCTTCTTGCATGTTGACTTAGACGAAGAAGTATATATGAGATTACCACCAGGATTCTCATCTCCTCAGAAGAACGCTGTTTGCAAACTTAGAAAGTCACTCTATAGTCTTAGGCAAGCACCATGGTGCTGATTCGCCAAGCTCTCTCAAGCCCTCCTTAAATTTGGTTTCATCCAGAATCGTAAGGATTACTCTCTGTTCTCCTACGTCAACGGCAATACAAAGCTCTACGTTG
This sequence comes from Eruca vesicaria subsp. sativa, assembly GCA_932364175.1. Taxonomy (NCBI): domain Eukaryota; kingdom Viridiplantae; phylum Streptophyta; class Magnoliopsida; order Brassicales; family Brassicaceae; genus Eruca; species Eruca vesicaria. The sequence continues at coordinate 66,689 of CAKOAT010052599.1, forward strand.
TTGTTTATGTGGACGATCTGGTAATTGGCAATAACAATGAGGATTTTACTGCAAAATTCAAAGATTACTAAGTTAGTGCTTCCGCATGAAGGATCTTGGTGCTCTTAAATATTTTTGGGCATATAGGTATGTTGTGCAAATAATAGCATCCATCTATCACAAAGAAAATACGCTCTGGATATTATTTCAGAATGTGGTTTGTCTGGTTCAAAACCTTTTGACACGTCTCTAGAACATAATCACACACTTGGACATGAGGTGGGTGAATACCACACAAATCCAGCTCAATATTGAAGGTTAGTTGGTCTTCTAGTGTACCTTGTTATTACACGACCAGAGCTAAGTTATGCGGTCCATCAGCTAGCAGAATTTATGGCTAAGCCGTGCAATAAACACTGGGAAGCTGTTGTTTGAGTGGTTCAATACTTGGTCCATGTCAGGGTCTCTACTTGGATTCGCAACCATCTCTAAAACTTGCGATTTATTGCGATGCTGACTGGTCTGGATGACGACGAACAAGGCGGTCTCTCAATGGTTTTGTTATCTTTCTTGGTGATACATCAATTTTATGGAAGACAAAGAAATAGCCTACTGTTTCCATATCAACTGCAGAGACTTAATATCGAGCCATGTCTTCCATTTACTTGAAGTTACAATGGTTTCTGGAGCTTCTTACAGCGTTTGGTGTTACACCAACAGAGCCGATACCAATGTACTAAGTATGGGCGTTCGGTCCCCCGATCGGGTTGGGTTCGGTGTAATCGGATTTTTGGATTTTCGGTTCTTAGCATATAAGTCCCATTCGGTTATTGTCTATTTCTGGTACGGAGTCGCTTCGGAACTAACTGGGTTCAGATCAGTCCGGTTTTATAATTTAAAAACCGCGTAAAAACGATTCGAATTTGGATCCGGTTCGGATGCGGATTCTAACAAATAAAAAACAAAATAACCAAACATGACCGAAAGTAACCACATTTAAACGAAAAATAACCAAACATATCCGAAATCATCCATTGAAAACAAAAGATAAACCAAACATAAGATAGCATAAGTTTAAAACCAAAAGCAAATAACAAACTTTAACAAACAAACCAACATTCAAATTGCAAACATAAAACAAGATTACTAAACATGAAATTCTCTTCGCATGTCTCACATTACTTAGTCTTCTTCTGGATTTGTTGTGTCCCCATACTCTGAAAAGATAGTAAAAACAATTACTAAACTGGCAAATTAAAATATGAATTGAAGATAGAAACTCTGGATATTCCTCTTTCAAGCTTGTCCACTTCTTCAAGATCAGCAAGTATTTGAGCATTTTTAAGCACTCTTGACTCCATCTTTATGTCTTGTCTTAGCCACTGCTCGATACACATTAGGACCTCAACCATGTAATGTGTAAGAAAACTCCTATGCGGTTCAAGAAGCCTTCCACTGGTGCTAAAAGCACTCTCCGAGGCAACTGATGAAACCTGCAGTGCTAACACATCCCTAGCAATCTCAGACAAAACAGGAAACTTAGAGGAGTTCTTTCTCCACCATGAGAGTAAATCCTACTCCACTCCAAGCATCAGGTCAAGGGTTTCAACAGGTTCTCTAAGGTAAGTTTCCAACTCATCCTTCTTTTCCCTAACCCTTTTTCACTTTTTTTCTGCTTGTACCTAACATCCATCCTCTTGTAACCCACATAATCATCCATCTCAATACTCTGGTGCCTACACTGACTCTGACCTTGCTCGGAAAACTGAGATAACTGGTCATGTAGAAGTGATCCGCCTCCATACCTTTCACTGTACTCCTTGAACATGCTTCTCTAGAGAGTAATCAATGACTCCATCATCTCCTTATACACAATGCTATCTAGCTCATATAACTTCTCAAAACATATCTTTGCAAGCTCCAACTTACTGCTAGGATCGAACCCAGTAGCCACAATTAACATCATGTTAATGTTCTTCAAACTGTCCTAGTATTTGTCAAACTTCTTCAGCACCTTTGTTGCCTTTGACTTCAAATCTGGATCATAGCTGCTAGAGAGATCTCTTAGATTGGTCGCGATAGTCACTATGTCACTGTAGCACCTATACGAATTTAGTGAAGTTGAAGCTGAAACCACCAACGTCGAGTTGTAAAATCATCAGAAACCGACACAACTTGTCAACCGCATTCCAATCACTTAGCTGCGGAGGCCCTATCCTTTTGACTTCATTCTCAAGCTCATAGAAGTGATCATTATAGAGCTTGTCTTCAGTCTCTATCTTATCGAAAGCAACCTTGAACTTCTGAGTAGTTGTCAACATTAGATATGTTGAATTCCACCTTATCTTCACATCCAGTGGCAAACTTCCTCTTGTAATCTTACCTGAGTCAACTTTCATCTCAAAAGATCTCAACCTATTAGTGTGTGATCTAACATATGAGATTGCATTACGGATAGCCATCACATTCTGATCTATTCCAGCCATTTCATCTCTAACTATCAGATTACTGATATGAGCACTACATCTCATGTGTAAAAACTCCCCATCTAAGACAAAAGCCTCATCACAACCCAAACAATAAACATCCTGAAATTTCCTCAAAGTAGAAGTATTGGCCGTAGCATTATCAACTGTTATGCAGAAAACCTTATCTATTCCCCATTCAGACAAACAATCTAGAAGAACAGTCGATATAGTCTGATCTTTGTGATCGGTTATGTGTTTGAAACCTATGATCAGATTCTTCAAATGCCAAGAAGAATCAATGAAGTGTACTGTCACGACTATATAACTCGCACCTATATAAATGTTTAAAAAAAACATATGATCAGTTTCAGATAAAGAATAAAATGATGTCTTATGATTAAAAGATCAATGAAAAACCTGTAGTTTGGGAAACTCAAATATTTTGTAGTCAGATATACGCGTTGAATGTTACATATGAACCATTTCTTGAGTGCTTCTTTCCTTTCCACGTACATCTTCACAATGTCTTTAGTTGCGGTTCTTCTTGATAGAGGAGTGAACACGGTTGTCTACAAACATCAAACATAATATATTAGTTATAACAAATGGTAACAGAAATAAACATACAAAGAAGAAAGCATAATATTTATTTTGTCTACGAAATATTTCAATGCTGCACTCTCAACAAATGATAAGGGCAATTGCCCCATCACCAGCATTTGATTGGTCACTTATCTGAACTGAGTTTCAGTCACCTTTGGCTTCTTAAGTTTCCCATCATCATTGATAACAGGCTGCTTACTTTTCAGACCATCTGACCAAGCAAGATGCTGCTTGCACACTTCAAGATGCTTCCTAAGATTTGATGTCCTTAGCGATGTGAGACACGAGAACGTGTTCTTGCAGTGGTTGCATACACACTTGTCTCTATCTTCTGTAGTTCTTGTGTAATGTTCCCAAACATCTGATTTGTTCGGGAGGATACGCTTGACTTTGTTCGGTTGAGATGATGCTCGCCCACTAGTTGGCAGAGTTACTTTTCTCTTACCACCACTAGTCGATGTTCCCCCAGTAGCTGGTGTTTGATTTTCTTGATCATCATCTTTGCTATTGTTATCGAGGTTAATAGTTTACGTTGAGTCCATCTGCAAAAGAAAAGTAACGAAAATCAGTTCAAAACATCCAAAATTGAAACAAAATCAGTTCCACAAACCAAATCGTATCTAAAACTACATTAAGCCGTTAGAGATGTATAGTCAAATATTGATTTCAATCTTTGATTAACTCGTAATAAAGAAGAACAAGAGTCGACGAAAGATAGACACAATACCTTTGATTTGATTCTCGAATGGTCTGATGAAGCATGAGATGGAGAGGATAGGTGATTTATTGTAGTCAATTTGAGCTGCATCATAATGAATTAGCAAGAATCGAGATTGCTTTTTTTCGTAACTAGGGTTAGATGCTTCGTCTTCGCCGTAAAGAAACTGAAGGGATTCTCAATATATGTGCAAGTGTATAATGAATGTATGTATAGATGGCATGTTATAAATGTTCGGTTTGACGGTTACCTACTCTGGATCTTGGTTTAATACTGGCCTGATCCGTAGTCGAAACATGATGGGCCTTAAAACCCATTCGGTATTTTCCTTGGATCCGTTACCGATCCAGGCCCGCGAGTTTGGTTTGGGTTATGGTGTGGGCTTCGGGTTCAGTATAATACGCCCAGGCCTACAGTGTACTGTGACAACAAGGCTGGTCTACATATAGCTGCAAACCTTGTATTTCATGAAAGCACCAAACATTTCGAATCTGATTGTCTTATCATCCGAGATGCAGTCCAGAACAAAGTAATTTCTACTCAGCATGTCGTCTCTCAAGATCAGATTGCCGATTTTATTACAAAATCTCTTGGACAACGTCAGTTCAACTATCTACTATGCAAGATCAGAATTCAAGATCTACTATCGTATATTATTTTTCTTAATATGATAGTGTTAAGTTTCCAATAAGTTAAAGTATATGATCTATATTTACTTAGGATGGAAGTTATCCATTATGAGACCATCTCATATATATATGCATGTGATTTACCTTATGAATGATATCACGATTGAGAGCATTACAGCAAAACATAAAATTTGGTGTAAATTCATCTCCAACAAGACATCAAATTTGACATCATCCCACCAAATTCGGTGTAGCACTATTCATCACACCAAATATTAAAATATATATATTTTAACCATGTGTTAGTGGTCTGATGGCAAGGGGATGAACCACAATTTAGGGTCTTACCCGACATGTGCATGGTTCGAAACGCGGTTGCTGGTAGATATGCAGTGATTTTCTTGAGGGACCTTTGGGCTCAATACGGAGAAATCCATATCCAAGCTGCATGTGGCCACTGGTGGATTAACATGGGAGAGATCACTAGTCCCTTTGGATGCCTTCGGCTCGCTCCCCGGCGGGTGATGCCCATATTTCTGGTGGACGCTCGTTAGGCGCTAGTCAGATCTCTTTCAAGGGCCGGATACCAAAATCATAATATATATATATATATATATATATATATATATATATTAATAAATTTCAATATGTAATTAAACCTGAATATAATGTATTTTTAAATCATTTTATATATTTAAGTTTTTCTATTAATAAATCACTAAATTTGTATTATCATTTACGTTAAATACTAAAAATAAAAATATTAATTTTAATTTTTAAATTATAAAATTTTAATTAATATTTTATAAAATATATAAATCAATAATATAAGCTATATTTAATAGTAACTAAATTAAAATTTTATGTACTACTATTAAATTATCAAACATTAAAATAACATTTTTATTTTTTAAATAGTTAAACTTGTATTACTAACTAATACAAATTTTATTATAAATATATTATTTTTTTAAGTTCTTTTTCATTTTTAATAGTTTGTAATTTTCAATATAAGTACTATTTTATATAGAATAAATACATAGAGATATAATATTGGTAAACCAAAAAAATATAGATTTGAATATATTTTATAGTTATAAAACTCAAAAAATTTAATAAACATAATATATAAGAGTGATAAAATAATTATTTATCAACTAAAAATAATTAAAATATAAGAATTATTAAAACTGAAAATTAAATAATATATCCTATTAATTTTAATGTAAAATTTGATGTTATTTTTTAAGATGAATTTTTTTTTAATACCGAAACACAAAATTTGAAGTAATTTTAACACCATATTTGGTGTCATTATTGGACATGCCCTTACAACTTGTAAAATTATTGCTAGTATATCGTAATTTTATTTGCAAAAATTAATTCTCATTGTTTATAGGATATTAGATTATTTCACTCACCATGTGTATAAATATTTTTAAATAATTTTTTTTTTTAAATATTAAGTCTTTTAATAATTAAAATAATATTTTTAATAAATCTTAATCTATTTTTAAATTAAAAATTTTAGTAAAATTAAGTTAAAAATTTTAAGTTTTGTTTACTATATTGAAATTTTATATATATATATAAATCTATAATTTTGAAAAATAATTATCGAGCTATTTTGGTTAAAATATATAAAAAGAAGTTGTATAGAATTAAGAAGAAATTAGGTTACAAGAATGAATAAATATATAAAAAATTGAAATAGTATTTAAGAAATTTATATATATTAAAAGGATATAATAGTATCAAGATGCGAAATATATGATTAAAAACAAAAAAAAAATTATTAAAATTTATTTGCAAAATTTTGTAAAATACATTATTTTAGTTTTATATATGATAATATTAATTTAATTATGATACATGAGTTATTACGATATTTCAAATTTGATCATAAATGCAAATTAAATAAATGTAAATGTGTAAATCAAGATTAGCTTCATACCATGTCTTATTTTTGTTACAATTTATTAAATAAAATTATATAAAATTAAGCATCAATTTGTTTAACAAAATGTATAGTTATAAAAAAATAAATTAATATAGTATGTACGAAAATTTGTATATATTAAAAGAAAATAATGGTATAATGTACGCGATCAAGTTTGTCTCCATTGATTTGTTTCTCCAAGGTTCTCTTTCTAAGTCTACATGCAATTTTTTTATCTTTACTCTGGATCTTTTAATTGTTCTTGATGTTCTAGTTGTATGCTTGTGCTGTAGTTATCTCTTGGGTTAGTTTTATGTTTTCATATTCTCTCCCTCTTGTTGGCTTATGATTCCGGGGATGTAAGTCTAATCTGCGGGCCTTGTATTGCGGGATTTCTTGTGATTGTCGGCTTAGTTTGTAACAATGGTTGTAACAACTGTGTTGAAGATAATATAATCATCTTTAGCGTTAAAAATATGAAAAATATAATTAAATTGTATTTTCACAATCTTGTAAAATTATTTATATATTTCTATTATAACATTAATTTTAGTTTGTTATATTTGATTAGAGTAATATAGTTATGATATATGAGTTATATTACCATATACTAAAAGTACTATAATAAATAAAAAATTACTTAAATGTAAATGTATATCCCACATTTAGCCATATGTCATGTTGAAATTGTTGGTATGATATGTAATTTTTAGTTCAAGTGTCTGTAAAGAAAACACATATTCCTGATTTCTGTATGTAAAAAATCTTAAGAGAATTGATTTTGTTACATATGTCATCAAAGTGTGCTTACCTTTTCTCACACATATATGTTTAGTTATTCGCAATAACTTATAATTCCAGAGTTAAGCGTGCTTGAGTTGAAATAATGGAACGATGGGTGACTTATCGGGAAGTGATTCGTGATACCTTATGAGTGAGGCCAAAGCACGAGTAAAAGTCATGTGGTGATTGTAATGTCAATAAACTAACTTCAGATCCTTGAATAAAAACGCACCACCGTTGCACAAAATGGGCCCACGGGGCGAATGAGCGGGCGTGGAAGGCTCATTAGCTGTGGGCAGTCGAGGTGTTACAAGTGATATTAGGGCTGGTTAGCCATCTCGATTCTGAATCGAGAGGCGTTTTGAGACCTGTCATGGTGTGTGCAATGAGGGGGTTATGCTCTGTGGGTGAGAGCGAATTGTAACATTCTGATTTTTGGTATATGTATAAGAGTTTAAGAGAATTGATTTGGATACATATATCACCAAAGTATGCTTACCTTTTCGGGTACTCATCCGTTTAGAACTCTAAAGTTAAGCGTGCTTGAGCTGGATTAATAGAAGAATAGGTGACCTATCAGGAAGTGATTCACGATACCGTGTGAGTGAGACCAAAGCATGAGGAAAGTCATGTAGTGATTGTAGGATCAGTAAGCAAGACTGTCGAGCCATCCAAAAAATAAACGCATTGCCAGTCGGACAGAATGGGACCCACGGGCCGAGTGAACTGGCGTGGGATGCCAAATAGCCGTGGGCAGGCAGGGTGTTTACACAAAATATGAAAACCCACTTTGTAAATAATTTCTACGGAATTTGCATTCATAAACATTAAAATTATAATTTAACATATATCTATATCAAAATAATAACCAGTGTATGCTTTCTTTTTTTACAAGTTGTCTGAAACCCAAATATTGTAAATAGTCTCTCCCAGTGCAAATCGAACCCACATGGCGGTATTTCAAGCCGGAAATCCTTTACCACTTGGACCAATGCATCCTGGTAAAAAAGGTGATTTCACCATCTTTATCACTTTTGGAGGTTTTCATCTGCGGTGGACTATGATTCAGCTCCGTGTCAAAACTGTAATTTAAGGGTGACAATGGTGAGAGCGACCATGATGTTGGAGAGCGTTGCTGCCTCCTATTCCATATGAAAAATTGATGAACAATCTGTCCATTGGTCATGTTTTCTTCTATTGAACCCCTTAAGTTGTAAGAGTTCAACATTTTCTTAAGAAGAAAGCAGCCTTGGATGTTGCACCATCGACCTCTGATTTCTGGTCTCATACACAACTTTGCACATCATTCTTCTCAGGGGTATCTCTCCTCTTCATTTGTTCTTTGGTGGATCTAGGTTTTCAGACCATTCTAGCCCGTGCTAGTTTATCCGATGAGTCGAAGATTCCATTCCTCCTTTGTTGTATCACCTTGTTCGATAGAATCTCTTGATACAAGCTCTTCAAGTTTCTGAAATGAAGTTTAGGGTGATGTATTTTACCTCTTTGATGTATTCTCATGTATACCCCCATGAGTTGATCTCTTCGGAGTTGTAGTCGGAGTAGAGATTTAACCTTCAACTACATCCTCAAGAATATCTCGTGCATCTCAACGATTGTACTCGTTGGGTTATTTAAATGATTTTTGGTAAATTCTGTAATGCTCCAATCGCCAACAGTTAATGGCCTGCCACGTCTATTTTCTTGGCCCATGGGTCCCATCATATGCGATGGGTGGTACGTCAATTTCTTTTGGAAGCTCTAAATTTTTTTTTACTGACTTGGTTATCATCATATGACCTTTCTCTGTGTTCTAGTCACTTGTAAGATATCGCAAATCAGTTATCGGTAGGTCAATCATCCTCTACTACTCAAGCTCCAACATACTATTAATTTGATAATTTTAATGGTGATATTTGAATTATTAGTTATCAATATATTTTTTCAAAGTTTTTATTAAAAACAATTATTTAAATAGAAAGTTTACTTTAATAATGATATAAGAATTGTTAGTCATTATCACTTAAAAAACCTTGCCAACAAATATAATCTTTATAAAGAAAATTATGCATGATAAAATGGCATGTCATATTTTTTAAAGATATCATTGTTTTTATTGAAAATGAATGTGGTGATGACACATATACAAATTATTTCACAAATAATGTTTAAGGGATGTACTATAATTTTAAAATTTATTTAAAATAGCATAGATTTTTTTTGTTTTATAAAATTTTTGCGTAACATTAATTTATAATAGTATTCTATTAATAATTACGACATTAATCAATGATTTAATTTAAAAATAAATAAAAATTAAGTAAACTTTTATTATATTTTTTCCAACAGATTTTGTTATAACTAAATGTAAAACTTAAACAAATCTTGTTAAAGTTGATTTAAAACTAATATCCTTATAATCTATAATAATAAAGTTGAGTTTTATTCTCTCCTTGGGGGATTTTATTACACGTCGCACTTAAAAAAGATTCAACAAACTAACTTCTTGTGTCGTAACGAGCGCTTCTTCATTCTTCGTGGGCTTCATGTCTGATTATTTTCATTTGGGCCTACTTAGCCGAAACTCTAATACGTGACGATCACTATCTTTGTCTTTTCCCAAACCGTAACTTCCACGTCTGTTAGAGAACAACAACGTAACATATCTCCATTAATTTCTACAACCCACCTTCTCGCTCTACGTTGTATTTAATTCCTCTTCCTCCACCTCCTTCGAAACTGTAATTAATTTTGTGGTACTAAAAACAAAAATTCCTATGTCTGGATTTATTATTCCTGAAATTGGAATTGTGTTTTTTGTTGTTGTAGGACAGGGAAGAGATGAGAAGGCGACTGAAATCGTTTCAGAAAAAAGCATTGAGAGCCAAACAAGGAGAAGCTAAAAGAGGTTTGAGGCAAATATGTTATTGAAATTCTCTCCTCTGAACTCTCTGGGGATTTCACAGTAAAAAATCTTTGATGCATACTGAAATTAGAGAGTTGTTTTGTCTCTTCTATAAAATGAAACATGAAAACAAATATTAGTAATGTTACGAAGAAAGCCTAATTTTCTACACTTATGCTCCTTATAATCTATAATAATAAAGTTGAGTTTTATTCTCTCCTTGGGGGATTTTATTACACGTGGCACTTAAAAAAGATTCAACAAACTAACTTCTTGTGTCGTAACGAGCGCTTCTTCATTATTCGTGGGCTTCATGTCTGCTTATTTTCATTTGGGCCTACTTAACCGAAACTCTAATACGTGACGATCACTATCTTGTCCTTTCCCAAACCGTAACTTCCACGTCTGTTAGAGACCAACATCGTAACGTATCTCCATTAATTTCTACAACCCACCTTCTCGCTCTACGTTGTATTTAATTCCTCTTCCTCCACCTCCTTTGAAACTATAATTAATTTTGTGGTACTAAAAAACAAATTCCTATGTCTGGATTTATTATTCCTGAAATTTGAATTGTGTTTTTTTGTTGTTGTAGGACAGGGAAAAGATGAGAAGGCGACTGTAATCGTTTCAGAAAAAAACATTGAGAGCCAAACAAGGAGAAGCTAAAAGAGATTTGAGGCAAATATGTTATTGAAGTTCTCTCCTCTGAACTCTCTGGGGATTTCACGGTAAAAAATCTTTGATGCATACTGAAACTAGAGAGTTGTTTTATCTCTTCTATAAAATGAAACATGAAAAAAAAATATTAGTAATGTTACGAAGAAAGCCTGATTTTCTACACTTATGCTCCAGCACAGAGAGAGACGCAAGACTGCAAACAAGGTCTTGAATGTGAAATGAAAAGCATAGAGAACTAAAGGTGGTCGTAGGGATCTCTTGCACAACTTCTCTGAACCATATGGTTTTGTGAGGAATACTTATTGTTATCTCCTTGATTCATCCCTTGAAGACACACTGCTTCTTTTGTGTGTTTTCCTCTTCCAAATGTTTTTTTTTTATCATACCTTCTCACTTTCAAGATTTTGCTCCTTTTTTTTGTCTTTTAACAGGCTCAAATATATTGATACGAGAATGAGGAGACTTCATGGCCAAACTCGGCATAAAGAGAAAGGAGGACGGGGATAGAAAGCAGGCATGGAAAAATCAAAGAAATAACTTCTGATCAAAAGTAAAAGCAATAACGATCAAGCTGCGTTTTCTACTGTAAATTACTGCAGGATCACATTGGTATATCATCTTTTATTGTTTTCTCGAGAATTTCGCTTTTATTAAAGGTCTTTTGTTACAACCCTTAATTTTGGTGTCATCATTCTGAACTACTTTTGTATCCACTGTTCATTCTCTTGGCTTTAAGATTTGAAGCAACGAGCCTGAGCATTACAGTACACCTCAGACACAGCTTTCAGTCAAGATATTTTAGAAAAGTAAGTAACTCTAAAACATAAATTAGATGTAAACAGTTTCCTTTTACATAAAAATGTTGGCATATCTATTCCCTCATACTTTTCTGTTCCTTCCTCACTCACACAAAAACACTCCTCTCGCTCTTTTGCTTCTCTTCTATTCTACAGTTTGTTTTCTTTTTAATGTATCGCAGCTATCGCTCATTATATCCCTAAAATGAATATTTTTGTTTACTGGTTGGAATACATGTCATTTCTTTTCAACAAAAACTACGTGACGTTTGTATCCACAAAACGCTTTTGTGGTTCTTTTGTAAACCAAATGGGCTTAAATTTGGATTCCATAAACATATGTGAAGCAAAACAGATCCTAATTAACAAAGGCCGAACCAATAGGTTTTATTTTGGTTTATTGAAAAACAGATAAATATTCAAAAAATTATAGCAAAAACCATAATTAAAAAAATAAACAAGGCCTCCACAAGTCTACACGCCAATTTAGCGCAAGTGCATGGTTTTAGAAATCATCGGGCAAAAATCAAACATTAGTTGCATTTGGAGTTTCACTAATGTTTACANNNNAAATGCAGTTAATGATAAGATTCCCTATTTAAAATACACTGGACTCGGTTAATGGAAATAAGATTATCTTACGCAATTAATAAAATAAAAAATGGAAAAATAAGATAATACTAGATTGGTTAAACTGGGGTGATCTAATTGGTAACCAGGTGTTGCCAATTCTTCTTTAACTCCAAAAACAAACCAAACCATATAGTTTCAAAAAAAAAAAAAAAAAAAAAAAAAAAAAACCATACATTAATTAAATACACAGCCCAACGTATCAAAAAGTGCTCTAACGTAAAACACCAGTTAAAGACAGGTCTACAAATAAAAAAAATTAACATAAAAAAATTAGCGTAATCAATACCACTTTAGAAATCGTCGCAACATGCAGACTCTTTTTTTGTTAAAGGAAAATGAAGATTTAGATAGTCTCTCAGAAGATAATGCTTACACAAATAGATGGACCTGGGAAATACTGTCGACACAATATATGGTTCTTCTTACCCATGTTGTGAAAACAAAATTATACTACCCAAACCATTAGTTCTTCCTCACCGCCCCTTTAGTATACATCCGTTCAAAACACGAAACATGGCAGTTCCTCAATGACGACTAATAAAATGTAACAATTACCATTTCACATAAAACTTCAATCAGATATTATTGTCCAGAATTTCAAAATTTATTACTTTTACAATAATCTCATAAACAATTAGGCAAAAATATAATCAAACACCTACATATATGGGCTACTTTTAAACTTAAAATAATAAAATCTAAGAAGTGTTTACATTATAAATTATATTATTGTATAAAAATCCGGCGCGTAGCGCCGGCACATCACTAGATATTAATAAAATTTAGAAATGTTATATATTTGATAGATTAATGTAAATAATCAAATATAAGTAATTAATGAATTGGACCTAATAGATTTTTAAATGGTCGATAAAATTATACTTCTTTTTTAATAGAGAAGAAATGTGTTTTATTTTTCGAAGTCTTAGAAAATGAATGCGTTGATTTTTTTATTGTTTTACGTTATGAACCAAATGGTGGATTGTCATAACCGGTCCGTCCATTAGGTTTTGGTTCTTTCCTAATCCTTATTGGATTATGATTTAGTGTTTTTCCTTTTCCCCCATTGTATTAGGTTTTACACTATTTCATTTTCCTAGTTGGTTTAGGTTTTTCTTTTTTTTTTAGAATCTTGTAACTCCCTATATAAGAGCACTTTATGTTTATGAATAATATACAGCCATTCCCCATACTTTCACAACATGTTATCAGTACGAAAATTCTCTAAACCCTAACCTAAAATTCCGACCAGAAACCCTAGCTCCCTCGCGAGAACCTTCTTGACGGCGAGAACCACCACCGCGAAACACTAACCCTAATTCTTCTTCAGCCGCCGATCTCATATCAAGAACCTTCATCCCATGCTCAAGGAGTTCGTTCCTGATCTCAACTTGTTCGCGACCCGACTCAGAAGTTCCAACTCACGAACCCGATCTCAGCAAGCACAATCTGCTGACCGATCTCAATCCGCGTTCCCGATCTCAGCAAGCACAATCGGCTGACCGATCTCAATCCGCGTTCCTGATCTCAGCACATTCCGGTTCTCAAATCACGATCCGAGGAGTTCCAATTTTCGATCTAAGTTCCAGCTTGTTTGATCTTTTTCTTGTTCGGTCCATTCAACTCAATTGGAGGTTAAGGTAATTCCGAAACCCTAATTTAAAGAATCAAAACCCTAGAATCGAAACCTTAGCTAAGAACCGAACTAATAGAACCCAGGTGCTAGGATTGCTAGATTTATTGATTGATTGATTCGTTTTAAATATCTTGGGATAGAAACTGCATGCTAGGTTGATTGTTCTCACACGTTTTAGACTTGATCAAAATCCGACAAGCATGTTTATGGTTAAATCCCTAAAATATAATCTTTTCATTGTTTGATTGAGGTTCCATGATTAATGCTTGATTAATTTTTTACGGTTACATGATATACATTTAGATCTCGTTTGCTAGGCTTGGATTCATAACCATATTGACCATATAGAATTTTTTTTAGCCGTATGAATTGTTTGCATCATATTCGTTTGACCTAAAGTATAAGATATATGATCTCAGATGTCGCAAATCAACAACTTATATTTTGCTGCCCTAAATCTCCCAGAAGATAATTACTTACAATGGGCATTGGATGCTAAGATCATCTTGAAATCTAAAGGGCTCGGTAAATGTATCACCGAGGACAATAGTGCAAGTGAGAAAGATAGATACATGGCTATCTTGATTATTCGCCATCATCTTACTGAGAGTCTCAAAGATCAGTATTTGACAATTGAGAATCCTCTAGACCTTTGGTCAGAGTTGAAAACAAGATATGATCACCAAAGAACGGTGATATTACCAAATCCCGAGAGCCGCTCGTCTTGCATTAAACGCTCTCAGCATAACCGAGTTCTTGGTCGCCATAATGTCAAGCAGATCTTCAAGTGAGTCCAAACGATCATGTTGGGAGTCCATGCGAGCCCGCATCTGGGAAATTTCTTCATCCCGTCTCGAAGCGTATGACAAAGTCGCCCTTGAGACTTCGTTGACGGGGCCTATTCCCACCGTCCGTCCTTTCTTTCTAGGAGTCACCTTTTTCAAAAAAAAATTTATAATACATTAGTATTTAATTATATTATAAAAATGAATTAAAATATATTTTCAAATTTTACCTCTGTGAAAATCTGGTAGACTTTTTGTGTAGTCAATTTGACGGATAATCCATCAGAACCTGTTGGGTTAGCGTTGTGTCTCCCACTCTTCAATCTGAGAAGCCACTTGGTTATAGAGTTTCTCGGACTGTGGATCAATAAAAACTCCGTCTGATGTGATGTGAGTCATCTTGAATAGTTCAGACAGAGATGGACTCTGGTCTTCTCGGCAAACATAAAGAATTAATTTTTAAAAAGAATTTTAGTTAATAAATAAAATAAAAATAAGTTAAAGATTAAAAATAAAACTTACAACATCTAGAAGGATTCCAGCGTGTGGTGTTTGCCCAGTTCCATGAAGCATGGAAAAATTATCGTCTTAATCTTTTGTTCTCCGGGAAGTAGAGCACGAGTTAGACTTTTTCATCGAGGAAGGAAGGATCCAATGGAGATGAGGCCATCCCATACATGCTTCGAGATTTCGGTGGGATTCCGTCATAACCGTAGATTTACCACTTGTCATTCTAATCTGAGACGGCGTTACAAAGGCGGACCTTTGCTTTTGCTACAAAATTCGTCTTCACCTTCTTGTTGATCGATAAGGACCGGTGTCACTTTTGCTGAAACAAAAAATAATTTAAAAAATCAAAAAATAATTAAATATTAAATGTTAAAACTTTTTAAAATATTTACCGCGCACATTTTAAACCACGTTTCCTTTACGTTTCCAGAGTCATAGTCTAGTTTGGATGAGCCTCGAGAAAATACCCCTTCATCGTCTCTGAAACACTCTGGCTGTTCCGATTGTTGGCTCCAAACCAGAAAATAATACCAACTTGTTAGAAAAAAAAGTAATACAATATAAAATTTAAAATAATTAAAAAAGAAACTTACCAATAAGTATGCTGCGCTTGACCGGGGTCCAGAATATCTAAACCCTCTCGCCTCGGTTGGACAAGAAGATCCTCCACAGTATATGTAGCATATGGTGCAAATGGAGATGAACGTGATCACCAGCTGCTGGAGCGAGAGCAGGTGGAGCTGCTGCGGCGGCCGGGAGGTGGGGGCATCTGATGGGGTATCTCAGGGGAGGGGTAATACGTCTGAGAGTCACGAACAGCCTTGGATGATGACGGTCCGGAAGAAGATGTCCCGACACCGTCACCAAAAATCTGACTATAATTGGGAGCCAGTTCACGTGGTCTCAAATTAGGAGTCATCTAAATGAAAAATATTAATGTCATCATGCGGTTATCTTAAGCTAATCATATAAACTATTAACCAGTAACCACCTAAATAAATACCTAAGCTAATAGAGAGAGAGAGAGAGAGAGGGGAAATATGTTGAGATGAATGAACGAGGCTTTGCCTCATCCGGGTTTGTGGTTATATAGAGAAATTATATTCCTCGTAAAATTACGAGGAAGTTATCAGACTCGCGTTTTTTTACGACAAAGTTACCAGGTTCGTGTTTTTAATTTTACGACGAAGTCACCAGGCCATGTTTTTACTACGACGAAGTTACCAGGCCTATTTTTTTTTTTAATTTTACAACGACGTTACCAGACCCGCGTTTTTCTCATTACGACGAATTTACTAGTAAAACCCACTTTAGGAGGAAGTTACCAAGCCTGCATTTTTCTACGGCGAATTTACTAAGAATATGAATCCCCGAAAATCAAATCCCTAAACCCAAAGCTACTTATCCCACAACATCATCTCTTCTTCTTCTTATTCTTCTTCTCTTCAACCCTTTTACAAATTCATGCTCTTTATCCCATTTTTCTAAACCCTAAACTCTTAATAAATTTTTAAAACCCAAATGAATAATTATTATTATAAACAACATTTGTTACATATTCGTTAAGTCTTTTAACTGATATAAAAGAAGAACATTTGGTACATATATTACATCATTCAGAATCATTAGAGTTCTCATTAACACCATGAGAATCATCATCGTTTTCATCAAACTCGTCTTCACCTGCTTCATCCGTCACATCGTTGAGAACATCTTCATACTGACGGTTATCTGAATCAATAAGAAGGATTTCATCAGTTTGTTGATCTGGTACCTCTACTTCAGGGAAACACACTTCTTCTTAAAAAGGTGGCTCTTCTCTGACAATTATTCGTCCACGAGGTGTAATCTTGATAACAACTCACCAATTTATCCCTGAATTTCTAAAGTGAGGGTATGGAATGAAGCTAACTTGCTCGGCTTGGGAAGCTAAGATGAAATGCTCAAATTTGTTGTATCTTCTTACAGAATTGACATCCACAAAACAAAATTTCTTAAATCGAACACCCATGTTCACAACAGGGTCTAACTAGTCACATTTGAAGATGACACATTTTAGCTTCAATAATCCCGCAAATTTCACTTCAACAATCTCCTAAAAATCCCATAAAAGTTTGTTTTGTCTTTCACACATATTCCGTAGTTACTTGTTGCCCGACGACTCCCATAGTCGTATGTATGAAAGGTAAAACCTCGTATAAAATACATAGATGATGTGGTGACTTTTTCTACTGGACCTCGGACCAAATCGTAAACCATGGGGGTAATATAGATCGTTATCTTCAACCTACAAAAAAATAGTACGTTAATCTTTCATATTAAATTATATTGTTTACTACTTGCGTAATACTTGAGTGAGCTATATTACCTGAGATTTTAACCACGTGACATAGTGTTGTTCTTTTGGTCGGTCCACTTCAGTTGCGGTTACTCCAGATATTGTTTCATACACTTGCGTTACAAACGAGCTACAAATTAAACAAATGTATTCACATCAGTATAACATTACTTCATATAATTAAAATACGCATAAGTATTTACCTTACAAATGAACGCGTCACTGAATGCTCATAGCTGAGCAGAATATAAGCGTGGGCACTATGCTTATCCTCGTCACTAAGACCACCATATTTCTCTCAATCTACCACCAAACAGTCTAATTTGGCAGAAAATGTCAAGAACATTGCTTATTGGATACGTGGGCATGACTCCACCATCATCATATCTTCCAGAAACTCTATTCGTGGTATGTATTGTTGGTGCAAAGTAGTATGATATGAAGTGAGATTTTTCTGCTATCAAACTCCCAACAATTATTGAACCTTCCACCGTTGCAATATTTTTTGCTTTCCCTTCAAATGTTTCACGGAGCGCTCATACGGATACATCCATCCGTGGTAAACATGTCCATGAAGAAATGCCTCGCATGCAAGGTGAACAACAAGATGTTCCATGACATAAAAAATGCTAAAGAAATATCTTCTCTAGGTTGCACAATATGATCGGAATGTTCTCATGAAGTTGTTCGATAACTTCTTCCTTGAATGTTGTGTGCTTAGGTATCTGAAAAAGGCTCCAAGGGGTGTATATTGCAAAAATAATCCAGTTAATAATATTTCATAACATATGTATATATGATATCCAGTTAACTAATCAACAATATTTACCTTCAAGGCTTGTTCTAAAACTCGACCGAGTTACCGATTATATGGCCGGAAAAATGCAATTCAGAAGGCTACCGCCGCGATTTTTAGCCAATTGGATAATTAAATCGTGAATGATTTAGCCGCCCGGTTAACTAAATTAGTCGTTAATAAATCGGATTAATAACCGATTTATTACAACTTATAATATTTTAGGCACAAACCGAAGATGGACCTTGTCTTTTTCATAGCCTGTTTGTGTTCTCTTTAGTAACAAATCACACATATATTTATACCATTCACTCCTACTCATCAGATTCACATTTTTCTGATGTGGGATGTTTTGTAATTCGACACTCAATTAAAAAAAAAGGACAAATCAAGTCGCCTACTGCCATTCAAACCCGAGTTACATGGCTGTTTAACAAGGCCAGTGTATCCACCAGAATACGTTAACTTATTGGTAAAAAATTCCTTACATCTTTTATATAAATCCCTTACAGATTTTATATAAAGCTTCTATATATAACTAAATTATGTTTTGGTATGTCTTCCATTTGCAACTAAATTATAATTTGCAACGAAACTATTTTTTTGTATTTGGTCCCGATATTTATGTTTTTGTATTGTCTTCTATGTGTAACTTAATTATATTTTGTATTACATATGAATTGAAATAAATATGACCATATTTTATGTTTTACTTTGGTAGGTATTTACAGATTGATGAATTTTAGTAATAATGATGTTTTGTGCATAAACATGTATTTTACATTTTTTCAAAAAAAAATATATTATACATTATATTATATGTATAAATAAGATATTGTATAGAAAAAATATTTAAAAAGTCCTCCCTGCGTACTTCCCGATTTTTCCCCGATTATTTTTAATAAATCGTTAGGTCCCTATGCGCTGCATAGCGCCTAGCGAGTTTCCGAACAAGGCCTACAAGTGCTTAATGTACATTTGTTGGAAGCAGCTTAGCAAAAGCGAATGGAAGTAATCGTTGTATAAACACATGACAATCATGACTCTTCATTCCTGAGAACTTTTGACCTTGTTCAACACATCTTGACAGATTCGAAGCATAACCATCATGGAACGTAAGTTCTGATGCAACTCAATTAAACAAAGTCGTCTTCGCTATGATAATCGGAAGATAGGAACTGGAGCGTTTTCATTGCTTTTGATATGTAACTCACTTCTTCAGTAAATATTAGGTAAGTTTATCCTTGAATTTTTGCTATCTGGGACGTTCAGTATTGTATTCATGATGTTGTCAAAGAAGTTGTTCTCTATATGCATAACATCGAGGTTGTGGCATAAAAGAAAATCCTTCCAGTAAGGCAGCTTCCAAAATATACTCTTCTTATACCAATTATGGCTGACCCCATACCCATCAGGCATATTTTCAGGAACATGCTAGTTTTCTCCACGCGGAACAGTTTCATGAGCTCTATAGTAGTCAATTTGCATTAAGATCTGTTCTCCAATGAGATATGGAGAAGAATTATCTCTGACAACTTTTTTGTACCTAAACAATGTCTTATTTCTTTGGTATGGATGGGAAAGGGGAATAAATCGACGATGACAATCAAACCAACAACTCTTCCTACCATTCTTTAATTGAAAAGCATCCGTTGATCCAAGACAATGTGGACAAGATAACCTTCCATGTGTAGTCCATCCATCCAGCATCTCATGTGCAAGAAAGTCACTTATCGTCCACAACAGAACTGCTCGCATCATAAAATTACTTTTCATGGAACAATCATACGTCCTCACCCTTTCTGACCACAAGTCCTTCAGCTCTTGTAACAATGGTTGAAGAAAAACATCTAACGACCGCTTTGGATGTTTCGAACCAAGGATTAATATGGTCAAGAGCAGAAATTTTTGTTCCATGCATATCTCCGGAGGCAGGTTGTACGGCGTAAGAATGACTGGCCACAAATAATATTGTCTCCCAGACAATTCAAATGGACTAAATCCGTCTGTGCATAGCCCAAGATAAACACCAAATATTTCTGGCGAAATCTGGGTGTACCTTGTTGAAATGTTTCCAAACTCTTGCATCTCATGGATGAGAAATCTCACCATCCCTCTGGACATGTTCAGCATGCCACCTCATCGCTCCAGCAATCCTCTCAGATTGATATAATCTTTTCAGCCTCTATGTGATTGCTAAGTACCACATCCTTTTGTACGGTATCTTATTCCTCCCACGTCCTTTCGGTTTGAAGCGTGACTTCTTGCAGAATCAACACTCTTCTAGCTTCTTATCGTCTCTTTAGTAGATCATGCACCTGTCGATGCAAACATCTATCATCTCTGATGGCAACCAAGACCATAAACCAATTTCTGAATCTCATAATAAGATTCAGCTGTCACGTTGTCTTCTGACTAATACTCTTTAAACAACTTGGCCAATGCATCCATGTAATTCTCAGGAAAATTATAATCCGTTTAATATTCATCATCCTAGTTGCTAAAGAAAATTTAGTGTAACCTTCTCTACAACCAGTGTAGATTAGTTGATTTACAGCGTCTAATATTTCATAAAACATTTTAGCATCCAAATTAGGTTCTTCAACATTTACATATTCATCAGCTATTGTTGTAATATTTTCTAAAAATGCATCAGTAATCATGTCATGAACCCTAGCATGATGATAACTATATTCGTTATGCAAATGATTTGGTTCTTCATTACTTCTATAGTTACTATGGTAACTATATCAGCATTCAGAAAACTACTATTACTACTACTAGCTTCATTTTCACCATAACCTTCTCCCTGTAAGCCAAATATAGTATTGTGGTGTAAGACCTCTATATATTAAATGTTTCCATACAGTTTCACTATGGCCAAATTTTGATTTTTTTACTTTTGACAAGGTCAGAACATCTTACCGCTTCTCTGTGTGAGCGGTGTAGTGCTTGCATGGTACATGAATGTCTCTAGCCCGCTAAGAAATGCTTCCGTCACTCTATCGGTGAAATCTTTATGCATATACATTAAACCCCGCAATGCGTAAATATTTTTACCACAAGATATATTTTTCTTTTTTTCGTGTGTGTGTTGGTTTGGAATGAGAATGACCATATATATAGAAAATTTTCGAGTTTGGTAGGTAAAATTTTAATTACGGATTTACAAGGAAATATTTTACTAGGAATTTACAAGTCTCTCACATCTTGGTTACAACGCATTAAAATGAAATAAGTTAGGTGAACCAAACTTTAAAAACATTTTCACCTAAAATAACGGTAATATGATTCATCGTAAAGCACTTGTAAAATTGCAAGGTGTTTACGGCGAATTTTCTCTTTCCTCGTATAGGTTTTGTAAATTTACATGGGCTTTACAATGAATCAATTTCCTTGTAAAGTTACTACGACATTACAAGGAATACTTAGTTCCTCGTAAAATTGTAATTAAGCACTCATAAATTTACAAAGAAATACTTTACTCGTAATTCTTCCTTATTTTTTTTTTGACATCAAACGGCTGATCTATTACTCAAATTTGAGGTGGTCTGGGTAACCAGACCGGAATAGAACAACCAACATACACAAGCTTACGATAAAAGGACCTAGCTGACTTAGCTAGAGAATCGGAAAAGCCGTTCTTTAACCTAGGAACATAAAAAATCTTGAAGTCAGGGAAGCATATCCTCAGTGTCAAGAGTTTTTCTAGTTCCATTGAGAAGCTGGGCTAGGCATGAGGATTTCTAAGCATCTCGATCATCTCCTTGCAATCAGTTCCAAAGCTCTGACATGGCGAATGTTGAAGCATGTTCACTATTGCCCACCGCAGTGCCTCCAGCTCTGAATGCAACGCCGATTCCACTCTATCAAAATTCCGCATTCCCATTAACTGGCCCTTACCCGAACAATTCATTTAACACCCATCCACAGCCACTGAAAAGATCAGCAGAAGTCCAAGATCCATCCACCATGCATATGTTGCCCAGACTTAAGGCCTGGTCTTCATCTATTCCGTTCCCGAGGGAGACCGATGTATCCTGCTCATTTTCTTTGAACCAGGCTTGGCACTCACTTTCTGCATAATGCGCGATTTCCAATGGGTCTTTCCGAGCCTTCCAAATATACCATATTAGCCAAGGATAAGGATCCCTATCCATTGCTGGTTCCATTATGGCATTTTTCCTCCAGAATAGATAATACATATTCGCGTACGTGCTTTGTACCGGAAACAAAGCCGGATTGGTAGGTGTAGATGATAACGCCCAAACTTGTAATGCAGGTGGGCATTCAAAGATTGCATGTGTGATCGTTTCCTCGGGTTCCCCACAACGAGGGCAGTGGTTATCACATCTCATATATCTGTAGTTTAAGATGCTCGTAACAGCCACGTGTCCTGTTATCAATTGCCACATAAGGTGACAAATCTTTTGAGGAGCCCTGACCTTCCAGGCATGTGCTTGGAGTTTTGTGATACTAGGCTCACATACAACAGATTCCTCCTCCTTCATCAAGATATTCCGTGCTACCCAGTATCCAGATTTAAATGTATACTGTCTGGTCCTTGTATAGCTTCAGCAGAACGTATCTCGGCGATGTGTGGAACTAATGGCCATACTCTTAATGAGTGGTATATCAGCTGCAGCTACATAGTTATGAAGTCGGCTCTCATCCCAAGTCTTCGTTGTTTGATTAATCAGATTGCTCACTCTCATATTCGGATGCATAACCGGTGTCAATGGGGTTGCTGGTCTCGCAGGTATAGTAGGAATCCAAGGATCTTCCTAAGCTTTAACTTCATATCCCAAGTGGACTTTTTGTCGGATTGCTAACAACAACAGTTCTCTTCCCGCCGATATACTCAGTCTATAATACCGGCCTCTCAAAACACGAGCTACCAGAGAGTCCGGGTTTTGTACCAGTCTCCATAACTGTTTTGCTAGAAGCGCTAGGTTGAACTCATAGATCATTCTAATGCCCATTCCACCTTCTTCTCTAGATAAGCATAATTTGTCCCAGGTCGACCAGTGAATTCCCCTTTTCGGGGGATTTGAGCTCCACCAAAACTGTGCGATGGCACTAGCTAAATTCTCGCAAATCTCCAAAGAGAGAAGAAAGTAAGACATTACATAAGTCGGGAGAGCAAGCAGGATTGATTTAATCATAACTTCTATTCCCCTTTTAGATAACCTTCGTCCAGTCCATCCATTCACTCTACTCCTCAACTTGTCCTTAAGAAAGGCAAAGAGCTTGCATTTGGAAACACTGATATCCTCCGGTATTCCTAAATATGACCCCATTCCTCCTTCATTTTGGATCCCAAGTGTGTTTTTGATCTCCTGTCTCGCATCCTGCCCGATCCTTTTACCAAAGAGTAAAGAAGACTTATCAAAATTAATGCATTGTCCTGAAGCTTCTCCATATATCTTGACCACTTTCATTACTTCTTCACATTCATGGAGCTCCGCCTTAGAGAAGAACATGCTATCATTAGCAAAGAGAAGGTGTGATACCGAAGGACACACACGCGTGATGCGCATCCCCGTTATCTTACCTTGATTCTCTGCATGATTTAGAAGGCTAACTAGCGCTTCCGTGCATAGAATAAAAATGAAAGGGGACAGAGGATCCCCCTGTCGTAGACCTCTCTCCGGGACGATATTCCCTCTTGGTTGTCCATTCATTAGGACTTTGTACTTTACTGATGTTACGCATCTCATTATCATAGATATCCAGACTTCAGAGAAACCCATTTTTCTCATGGTGGCTTCAATGAAAGACCATTCCATCCTATCATAAGCCTTGCTCATATCTGTTTTAATAGCCATCCTCTTGTTACGGCCACTCGGTTCCGTTCTCAAGGCATGGAACATTTCCTGAGCTATCATGATATTGTTAGATATCTGTCTCCCAGCAACAAAGGCTGACTGGGTCTCTAATATCCTATTGGGTAGAAATTTTTTTAATCTCTGGCATAAGACCTTTGAGATAATCTTATAACTAACACTGCATAAACTGATAGGGCGTAACTGACTCATCTGATTTGGCTTGTTCACTTTAGGAATGAGACAAATGTTGGTATCATTTAGACCGGAGGGAACCGATCCTTTAAATAGGAATTGATTAACCATTAGAGTTAAATCATCCTTTACAATATCCCAAAAATTTTGATAAAACAACGTCGTCATTCCATCTGGTCCTGGCGCTTTCTCTGGATGCATCGAGAAAAGGGCCAGTTTAACCTCCCATTCGGTGACCGGAGTTGTTAAAACATCATTATCTGTTGGGATAATTGTGGTTGACACTTCAGAGAGTGCTTGATATACCATGATTTTGACCCGTTTTTGGTCATGGTATTGATATGTTTTTATGATAATTCTCTATGTTTTGGAGTCTATTAGGTATGTTTTCAGGTTCAGGAGCATTTTGTAGTTAGTGATGATTTAGGT
This sequence comes from Eruca vesicaria subsp. sativa, assembly GCA_932364175.1. NCBI lineage: Eukaryota > Viridiplantae > Streptophyta > Magnoliopsida > Brassicales > Brassicaceae > Eruca > Eruca vesicaria. Next base: position 91,335 of record CAKOAT010052599.1, read on the forward strand.
GCCTTATGGAGCTTAAAGAAGAGTTTTCCAAGATGACTATGAAGATCCGACAATGAGAGACACATATCGATCGATAAACACCTTGTGTATCGATCGATGACGCTTCCGTAGAAGTTGAAGTCGAGATACTCCATCGATCGATGTACACCATGTACCATCAATCGATACAGAGCGTGATGAGCAGGATTTACTTGGCCGACTTGAAGCCCAAGTTCTCACCAAATTACAAGATTGCCCCTGACGAGTTTTTAACCTAATTGTACTCATATTTATAGTTATGCCTATGAACCCTAGAAAGAAATGGGGAGATATTCAGAAAGTTTTTATCTAAGTTTTTGTATTCTATTTTATACTTAGCAATAAAGTATTTTCTTTTCACCTTATTCTTTTGCTATGAATCTCTTTGCTATGTCTGAGTAGATTCATTTGTTAGATTTGGGGTTCAAATAGTTATGAGGGATTAGCCCCAACTATGGAGTGTTGAATTGTTATATTCATTATCCAAATGAACCCTAATGCTTACTCTAGATTTGCTACCTAGAGGTATGATTATGGAGTGACTAATCTAATAGTCATTATCCTGAAATCATTTGGCTAAGCCTAGACTCTATTAGGCACGTGCGATAGGCGGTCTAGTAGAAATTATCGGGTGAACACAGTTTCAACTCGATCCGATGCTATATCGATCGATTCTCCTATAGAGTCATCGATCGACGGCAAAACATATCGATCGACACTGCGATAGCAACATCGATCGATACTGTCGGCAATCAGATCAATGGATGAGTCTAATAGCGACAGCTATAGATTTGTCTAAGGATTGAAGTTATCATATATTTTCAAGCAATTCGTTAAGACATCCATAGATTTATAATCCTGATTTTCTGAATAGTAACCTTGAATCTAACTACTTTCTTTTATTGTTTTTAAACCCAAAACTTGTTTTCCTTAACAACTTACCATTGCTACCAACTTTTATTTATTGTTTCAAACCTATTCAACCTAGCTTAATCACTTAGGATTATATCTTTTGTGACTCTAGTTCCTTGTGGATTCGATCCCTAAGTACTACGATTGAACCTCTTATTTGAGAGAGTAATTCACTCCTTAGGGTTAAACATTTGAGTGATATCAAATGAGGCGCCGTTTCCGGGGAACTAAGATCACTATTAGATTTAATCTGATTCAGTCTAGGTTATTTGTTACTTTTTATTTTTCAATCTTTTGACACAAAATTTTTTTTCTTTTTCTTTTTGTCTTTTTCAGGTACATGCCCAGCAGTACTAGAAGCAACAAGGACAAGCAACTTTTGTACTCAGGAGATCCCAACAATCTGGAACGTAGCATCCGCAAAGACCTACGCTCCACATCGATCAATACCAACACCTCTCCATCGACCGATACGCGCTTTCCACCGACGATCAACAACCGTTCGTCGACCGATTCCCTCACCATCCCATCGATCGACATCAACAACCGTTCGTTGACCGATACCCACACCACTTCATCGATCGACATCAACAACCATTCGTCGACCGATACCCTTCACTTGACATCGATCGATACACCTCACCCTACATCGATCGATACTAACCAGCGAGACATGGTAGCGCCTATGATTCTCATACCCGATGAGAATGGAGACCTGCGTGATCAAGATGGTCACCTGCGAAATGCAGCAGGTCAGAAGCTGAATGATCAGAAAGAGGTCATTACTGAAGAAGACACTGCACCTACATGCATCATTCAACTTGTAGAAGAGACAAGAACTTTGGCTGACTACAACCGTCCGGATCAGTTCTATTCAAACCGATCAGCCATCCTCCCTCCTGCTATTCAGAGAGGAGATTTTGAGCTCAAGCCGCAGTACTACACACTTGTAGGACAAATCCCTTTTTGTGGTTTTCCCCATGAGCATCCTATGGACCATCTGGAGAGGTTCGAGGATCTTGTAACCTTAGTCAAAGCAAAAGGAGTCCCTCAAGACTATCTTTTCTGCAAGCTTTTCAAGTACTCTCTATCTGGAGAAGCTTTGCAGTGGCTGAGACAACTACCACCAGGTTCCCTTACCACCTGGAGTGACATCAAGCATGCTTTCATGCGCAATTTCTTTAACGATTCACGCGCTTAAGACTGGAGGAAGAAAATTGCTACATTTACCCAAGACCCTGAAGAATCATTCAAGGATACTTGGAACAGATTCAAATCGTACCAGCGAGACTGCCCACACCACGGATTCAACAAAGTGCAACTGCTTTGCACTTTCTACAGAGGCATCAGCCCAGACGTCAAGAGAGCCCTTGATACAGCTAGTGATGGCAACTTCACCACCATGAATCCTCAGAATGCTATCAAGCTAATTGATAACTTGGCTTCCAGCAACAGCACAAAGAACTCTGTGACGCAGACTACATCATCCATTGGGAAGGAGTATGTCAATGAAGTTCAAGCACAGCTAGACAACATTCAGAAGCTCCTAAACAAGCAGATCTGTTCAGTGGAAGATTAAAACATTGTTGAAAAAGATGTCAACTGGATTAGTGGAGCTGGTTTTCAGAGATCTGGTAACCAAGGAGGATACATAAACTTTACAGGCCAGAGAAGCAACTTCAACCAGCATTCCCAGATGCCCAACAACTTCAGCAGCAGCAACCCTAACAAAAACAGAAGCTATGGAAGTGCCTTCTACTCAAATCCACACCCACCTACCCAAGATACTAAACTGGAAGAATTGATAGACAAGATACTTGAGAGTCAGCACGACCTTCACCACGAAACTCGAGGTAAACTTCAATGGAAAGATCGATTCTGTCTACACCACCTTCACCACGAAGATAGATGCCCTCAGCACCCATGTGAAGAAGCTAGAGACCCAAGTGTTTCAGACAGGAGCAGCACTTAAGAAGCAGGAGTTTGCCCACAACCAGAACATCAATGCCATCCTGGATGATGAATTTTGGCAAGAGGTAGTAGAAGAGATTCAGAGATCTGATGATGAGAGTAAAAGAGATTTCGCCTACGACTACTATCAATCGATATCACCAGCTCAACATCGATCGATATCGCCTTTAGTACGTCGATCGATAGACTTTGACGAGTGTCGATCGATAGACTCAGACGAAAACCCTCGCGAGTGCAATTCCGTCAAGATTATGTCTCACGCCGCCTTCGCAGCACGTCACCCACATCTGCCCATCCCTGTCATCGATCGACATGATGACCCTGTCATCGATCGACACCAAGACCCTGGTATCGACCGACACACACCAGCCGGTGTCGATCGATACACAGTACCCCAACGCCGATTGCAGCTTCCTAAGACTGATAGTGCACGTCTTGACGCTTTCAGGGAGAAGTATTACACCACCAGAAGCCCTACAGCAGCCCTAAAAGAGAGACCCACGGATATCTTTGAGTCCATGGAGATAGAAAAGGAAACTCAGGGAAGAGTTCTCAGAAAAAGTAAAGAGAAGATACCTAAGCCCTATAAAAGAGAAGCTAATGAGAAGGAGTTATCAAGCTTCAGAAAAAGAGTCCTCAGAATACCTAAAGAGAAACCTTTTGAAAAAGCCTATTTTTCACACAGATTGTGGATGTTCTTCAGAGAAACCAAGGAGACAGAAGAAGACATCAGGAGGATGTTTAACCAAGTCAGAAACAGCCTTAAGCAGAAGATAACACTGGAGAAGAAGAGTGATCCAGGGAAGTTCACAATACCATGTTCCATCCAAGGTGTTGAGTTCCCTCGTGCCCTATGTGATACGGGATCTGGAGTTAGCATCTTACCCAAGCTTATGGCAGACCATCTAGGTCTGAAGATAGAGCCTTCTGAAGAAACTTTCATCTTTGTGGATTGTTCTCAGCAAAGCTCTGGAGGCATCGTTCGCAACCTTGAGGTACAGATTGGAGAAACCCTAATTCCTACAGACTTTCATGTCCTCTCCAACAAGCTCAACTTCAAGACTTCTCTGCCTAACCCTTATCAACCCTTTCATCCACTGCAACCCTGTTCCAGTCATCAAGTTTCCAAGGTCAGCAAGCTCAACAATCGTAGCCACCTGTTTCTCTGCCCACGAGTATGACTCTATGGGAGAGTATGAAACCGAAAAAGCAGTATCGACCGATGACAACCCTTCTCCATCGACCGATACCGTTGCAAACCCATCGACCGACATCACTACCTGGTCATCGATTGATAGGGTATTCCAACAGATCGAAGACGAGTTCCCAGACGCTGATTTCAGCGTCGATGAGTGGGAAAACGATCATTAAATGCCCAAGCTCGCTAGTATCACTACTCAGGAGGAGTATGATGAAGATTATGAGGAGGAACGAGCCATAGAGTACCGATTTCTTTGAGAAAATGAAGAACAACCTCCTATCCCGACCTTCCTCCGACGCCCATCGATCGATGCACACCCTACCCCATCGACCGATATGCCTCAACCCAGGTTCATGAGCATTTTGTAGTAAAGTGATGATTTAGGTGCCTTATGGAGCTTAAAGGATAGTTTTCCAAGATGACTATGAAGATTCGACAATGAGAGACACATATCGATCGATACACACCTTGTGTAATCGATCGATGACGCTTCCGTAGAATTTGAAGTCGAGATACTCCATCGATCGATGTACACCATGTACCATCGATCGATGTACACCATGTACCATCGATCGATACAGAGCGTGATGAGCAAGATTTACTTGGCCGAATTGAAGCCCAAGTTCTCACCAAATTACAAGATTGCCCCTGACGAGTTTTTAACCTAATTGTACTCATATTTATAGTTATGCCTATGAACCCTAGAAAGAAATGGAGAGATATTCAGAAAGTTTTTATCTAAGTTTTTGTATTCTATTTTATACTTAGCAATAAAGTATTTTCTTTTCATCTTATTATTTTGCTATGAATCTCTTGGCTATGTCTGAGTAGATTCATTTGTTAGATTTGGGGTTCAAATAGTTATGAGGGATTAGCCCCAACTATGGAGTGTTGAATTGTTATATTCATTAACCAAGTGAACCCTAATTCTTACTCTAGATTTGCTACCTAGAGGTATGATTATGGAGTGACTAATCTAATAGTCATTATCCTGAAATCATTTGGCTAAGCCCAGACTCTATTAGGCACGTGCGATAGGCGGTCTAGTAGAAATTATCGGGTGAACACAGTTTCAACTCGATCCGATGCTATATCGATCGATACTCCTATAGAGTCATCGATCGACGGCAAAACATATCGATCGACACTGCGATAGCAACATCGATCGATACTGTAGGCAATCAGATCAATGGACGAGTCTAAGAGCGACAGCTATAGATTTGTCTAAGGATTGAAGTTCTCATATATTTGCAAGCAATTCGTTAAGACATCCATAGATTTATAATCCTGATTTTCTGAATAGTAACCTTGAATCTAACTACTTTCTTTTATTGTTTTAAACCCAAAACCTATTTTCCCTAGCAACTTACCATTGCTACCAACTTTTATTTTATTGTTTTAAACCTATTTAACCTAGCTTAATCACTTAGGATTATATCTTTTGTGACTCTAGTTCCTTGTGGATTCGATCCCTAAGTACTACGATTGAACCTCTTATTTGAGAGAGTAATTCACTCCTTAGGGTTAAACATTTGAGTGATATCATGCCTCCTCTATATCCTCAGGATTTGATGACTGAAAGATGTGTCTAAAATAATTTGTAGCAATGGCTACCAATACTTCCTTATCCTCCACAACATTCCCATCCAGCAATTGTGTAATCCTATTCCTTGCTCTCCTTTGCTTCGTAAGGGAGTGAAAAATTTTAGTATTCCTATCCCCATCCCTTAACCAGAATACCCTACACTTCTGCTTCCAGAACATCTCCTCCGCCTTAAGAGCGTCAGATAGTTCCTTAATAGCTGCCGCAATCTCCTCAGTAGTGGGCATCATTGTTTGAAGATAAATGATCTACCTTTTCCTTGAGTTCATCCATCATTTTCTCTGAATTCAGATTATGTTGTTTCTTCCATTCACTTAATGCTCGCCGGCACATGCAATATGCTCCATTATACTAGCGTCTGGTGAGAGATCCTGTGATTTCCATCCCTCAAGTATAATTTGCCTGAGCTCATCGTTCTCCAACCATCTCTTATCAAATTTAATTTTTTTTGTTCTCCTAGGTTTCTTCTTAAGAATGTCAGCTAGTACCGGACGATGATCCGATCCCCAGAGTCGCATATATTTCACTTTGGAATGAGAGAATTTCTCATGCCAGTCCTCATTCCCAACTGCCGTATCAAGGCGGCATCTAACCGTCGTCCTCCCTGCTCTATTTCCAATCCAAGATAGCATGTTCCCTGTGTAAGGAAACTCCAACATACCACAATCACTTAACATTTCCCTGAAGGGCAAAAAGGAGCTATCTGGGCGTTGTCTTCCTCCTTCCTTCTCTTCATGACAGGTGATTTCATTAAAGTCGCCTATCATAAACCAAGGGCCATCCCTTGTTGTTGAGAATCGCGTAAGACGTTCCCAAACTAAATCGCTTCTTTCTAGTACAGGATCCCCATAAACAAATGTCATGTAGACTTTTATTCCATCAATGACTGCCTCAATGTCAATCATTATGTTATTTGAAAATAAAACATTAACTTGAAGTTCATCCATAAAAAATATAGCTAAACCACCGCTGAGTCTAAGTGGCTCAACGGTAAACAAACGATCATATCCTAAGTCGGCCTAAATGTCTTGCAACAGCAGCCTTCTATTCTTCGTCTCAGAAAGAAACACAAGTCCTGGGCGATGCTTCTGACATATCTTCGTAAGGCGTCGAACTGTGAGGTCGCTTCCAATCCCTCAACAGTTCCAACTGAGTGTCCTCATGGATGAGCCTTTGATGGGTATTTGGAACCCATCAAACCCTCTCTCTTGTTTGAAGCACGCCCGCTATTCTTCCCCACCTGTCTGCTGCTCGTATTCTTTTCATTGCCTCTTGGCGCAGGTGATTTCGCTACCAGTGAGCGTGGTGATCCCCGACGAAGAAACTCAGTCTTGTTACTTTGAATGCCCAAAGGAACATTCATCCTCGATGACCTATGTTTTGTCCGGCGGGACGTGGAACTCTCTGACACTGATCGACCTCTAGTCTGCTCCATTTCCTTGAGTTCCTCCCCCAATAAATCAAAGTCTTGCCCCTCGCTTTCCAGCACTCCACCTTCATATTGCTCCTCATCATTCAAGGCTTCTATCATTTGATCATTTTCCAAACAATTAATTTTGGGGTCAAAATCGGTACGACGGAATCAATAGCCAAAACTGGATAAAAAATATATATTTTATAGAATTCGAGAAATCGTTTTATAAAACTCGAGAAGTCGTTTTATACAACTTAAGATATCGTTTCATAAAACCCGAGAAATCATTTTATAAAAATCAAAGAGATCGTTTTATAAAACTCGAGAAATCGTTTTATAAAAGAAGTTTCAACGAGAGAAATCTGCGGAAAGACTTGGAAATCGTTATCTCGGAAGAACGAAACAAACGTCGATCACACGATCTTCGGAGTTAAGCGCAAAACCGCGAAAAACCGCAACCACCGTAAACCGCGAGCTAAGTTGTCTCGAACTAGCTCGCCGTACGACGACCTAGCCCCGTCCCAAGTAGCTCGCCGTACGGCGAGCTAGATGCTTCCCGGGTAGCTCGCCGTACGGCGAGCTGAACCGGTCCGGTTTGGCTCGTCGTACGTCGAGCCGACCATCCCGAGCCTCGATCTCCCACGTCCCATATTCAAGGCATACGTCCTTTGACACGATCATGTCCCGAACCACGGTCAAAATGTCTCCCATTTCATCTCGATCCGTCTCACCGTTCGATTTTTGCGACGGAAACCGTAAAACTTTGTTTTCTCAAAAAGAACTCGAGGAAATCGTATAAAACGGCAACGGTTAAATAAAACACCGAACATTGCCTAAACTATACGATTTATTCAAGGTTTTTCGTAAAATCGTAAAAAACGTCGAGTGAATCGTAAAAACGACAACGATTAGCCGAAAAGTGAACGTAGCTAAACTTTACGATTAGCTCGAGGAATTTATTAAAAAATGGCATCGGATCAAAAATCGGTCTCATACAAAGTCGTGAAACGGATTTATCGCAGAACGGTTCGGAAGGTCCTAAAACGTAATAAAAGCCCATCTCGCGACTTTAGCGAAATCTAACCCGAAGACACGATAACTTTTTGAAGATTTACCCGCATGAGGAGGATAAAAGTCAAGTTTGAAGGGAAATGACAAGTTTGAAGATAAATAGAAGATTTCCGCGGGGAAAAAGGAAAGATCGAGATAAAGGGAAGATTCTCGATAAACTCAAATCTGGGCGAAATGAAAAAACGAAACCGCCTAGGAAGGGAGTATATAAGAAAGAGGCATAGGGCAGAAGCAGGAGACGGGTTTTCAGAGCTTTCACCACCAAACTTAGCATTTAGGAATTTTTCCGTTTTTGTTATCGAGCTGCGTCTCAACTAGGGTTTTCGGTCTTAGACTACTAGATTTAGGGATTTCGTCGACGGCTCACGCAGCTAAGGCCACTCTCGTTGTAACCATTCTTACGCAGATTCGGAATAAAATCCTTCTTGCTCTTAATCTCGTTTATTTATACTTTAATTTCACATTCATCGTTTCTTAATTTTTCTTGCGCGGTTCCGCAGATAGCCGGATCCTCTGGGAACTTAGGGTTTACTCAAAGTTCTCTTATTTACGTAATCTTGACAGTAGGTGAATTTCGATTCCCACAGTTTGGCGCTAGAAGGAGGGGGGGTCGTATCTATCTTACACTCAAAAACGCAACATGCTCAACAAAGAAACGATGACTGGTGACCAACAAAATCGCGACGAACGTGACAACGTTGATAAAACACCACCACCACAAGATGCACCCGCGGCCAACGCTACAAACGCCAACGCCGAGACCATCGAAAAGATCCTCTCCGAGTTTAACAAAAAATCGGAAGAGCAGGACTAGCTCATTAGTTCGCTCGCAAAACAGGTTGAAACCCTAAACGGGAAAACCAGAGCAATTCGCCCCCTCGGAACTACTAAAATCCGCAGAAGGAGGCTCGATTTCGCGACTCCTATGGATCGCCCCAGAACCGAGCAGGGTAACTTAGCGGAGAAGGATTCCGGAAAACATAACCCTAACGCGACGCTAAACGAATCGGAAAAATCTCCTACTCGCGAACAGGAGACCAAGTGAGACGGCATCGAAAGGGTTAACCTGGAAACGAGTGACCAAGCCGACTCGTCAGACGAGGACGCTGACGTCCATTCTAGGAGGAGAAAAACTCGCAGCCCTACGCCGGAGTCTTCTCCCGAGCGTTCTCTTACTGGAGACGAGGAGGAGCTCTACTTTGGGCGATACGCAAAAACTGCCGAGGAGCGATCTCCGGTTACTCGCAGCAAACGCTGACGAGGTCGGAAAACTGCTGGCGACCTGACCGAGATTCGCGATCTCCGCGAGTACATTACCAAAACGTCCTCAGCGATAAAAGCGGTGAAATCCCAGATTCACCATGTCACCAGCGCCGCACCCGAAATCGATCGGCTACTGTACGAATCTCGGAAAACGCCTTTTACGGCCCGCATCAACAAGGTCAAGCTACCCGATCCCGGAAAACTTAAGGTGCCAACTTACGACGGGATGACTGATCCCAAAGCGCACCTGCAGGCCTTCCAGATTACCATGGGACGAGCCAAGCTCAAGGATCACGAAAAAGACGCAGGCTACTGCCGTCTTTTCGTCGAAAACCTAGGAGCGGAGCTCGATTGGTTCGCCAAACTAGGCAGAATTTCGGAAGTTTCCGCCGACTCGCTTCCAAATTCCTGAAGCAGTACTCAATGTTCATCAATCCGGAAACCTCTGACGCTGATCTCTGGAGCTTGTCGCAGAAGGAGGACGAATCACTCCGAGATTTCATGAGCAGATTCAAACTCGTCATGGTTAGAGTTAGCTGAATCAGTGACAAAGCCGCCATCTACGCGCTCACGAAATCGCTCTGGTTCAAGCCAAAATTCCGAAAGTGGATAACTCTTGAAAAACCACGGACAATCCAGGATGCAACCGATTACATAACCATCGAAGAAGAGACTAAAGTCCTGTTCGAAAAGCATAAGCCGACGAAAACATCCGCAAAGGATATCGCGTCCGAGCAAAAGCAGAAGAAGAAAATTCTTGTAACGACAAGTTCGTCCATCACGAGGGGCAGGATCTCCAAGGGGCGCACAACTACGCCATCAACTCCGGATCGGAACAAGGGCGCACTACGGGGAACACATGGACAAGAAATTCGAACTACGATGAGAATTCCTTCTGGGATTTCCACCAAATTTGGCGACACTCCACCGTGAACTGCAAAGTTCTCGGCGCCAGGCTTGCCGCGAAACTGATCGCGGGAGAACTCTTTGAGATATCTAATGTCAAGGATCTCATCCGTGATTCAGATCGCCTCCCGAAAAACGACAGGAACCAGCGAGCGGAAACTCCACCCCAAGGGAACCAGTCGGGCGAGAAACGCGGACGAAGGCAAGACGAGAAAGGTAACGACGCTAACCGCCAAAAAATCAATATGATTATCGGTGAATCGCAGTATTACAACGACACCGTCTCGTCTATCAAATCTTACCAACGGAAAGCCGAAACCGGCTCAAGTTGGAAGGTGCCGTCGGATGACACTCCAAAGGGGGTGATCTCTTTCGACGATGCAGAAACTGGCGGAATCGATCAACCACACACCAATCTCCTCGTCATTGACTTAGTGATAAGCGACCTAGAAGTCGCTCGAATCCTTGTCGACACTGGGATTACTGTCAACGTGATCTTCCGCAACACATTGGCGCGCATGGGAATTGATCTCTCGGAAGTCGAACCGATTCCAAAACCGTTGACCAGCTTTTCCGGCGAGACATCCATGACCTTGGGATCAATCCGACCTTGGGATGAATCCGACTACGAAAATCGTCATCTTCGCGGTAGTCGATTTCCCGGCCATCTACAACGTGATCATGGGCACCCCTTGGATAAATTCCATGAAGGCGGTTCTGTCGACGTATCACTTAGGCATCAAGTTTCCGACTCCTACGGGAGTCGCGGCAATCTGGGGATGCCAAAGACAGTCACGATCCTGCTTCTTAGCCAAACATAAGCTGAGGCAATTGGTGGTCGCAATTGTGAAACCAAAACGGGCAAAGATCATGCCACCGCCCGCGGAAGACGACCCAAAACAAGCAACGGTCGAGAAAAAACAAGTTTCCGTTTCCATCACTTCTACCCAACCGGAGGAGACAAACTCGGACAAAGACATCGATCCAGCGACTAAAGTGATCGAAAAGTCTGCGACAGCCGAGTAAGCATACTCGCACCAACAATCAGAATTACGAAATGGCTTGATTTCCGAAAGGAATAGGTAGGCAGCTCGCCTAAAGACGAGTTCAGCTATCCCCCTTTCAAAAACGGGGCGGGGGGGGGGGGAGTGGGTGCGTATACGACTATTCGTGTACTCCCAAATTTTTAATAACATTCACTTTGTAATCAAAAAACTTTCAGAACTTTTTTAATAAAGGCAAAGTTAGAACATTATAAAATTTCCTATACTATCAAAAAACACAAAGTCCAAACATCCGGAAAATCCTTCCGCAGTAATAATTACTTAATCATCTCTACAAAAACTTGTACACCAAATATTTTCAAAGAAGACCGGCGAGACGTCGCCTAAATTCTTGAGAAAAATATTTCACTATGTCTGTCCGCGACTATAAAAACACAAACGCTCGGCGATTGGCCCCGTCGAGCACTCTAGCCGTCCTAAACAAACGCACCGACCTACTGGTTTGCATACATCCGACTAGGATAAAATAGCGCGCTATAGAAGAAATCCAAATTTTTGGTCAGCACTTCCGGGAAACTTAGAAATTGTTCCCGGTGAGATGCTCGATTCCAACCACACAAATCGTATAAGCCGAGAACCTATCGCGGATTCTAAATCGGTATGGAATCATGTTAAAATCGCAACATGCAAAACGAAAGCCGACTAGTTATCGCATAGCCTCAATCCGAAAGTAAACCTAGGTCTTGCCCTAAACCCAGCACACTGGTGTCTAACGTCTCAAGGCATGAATCGAGATCCTAAAGGCATGTCTCTTCGCCCACATCTAAACACTCGCGAAAACCGAAACATTCCGAGTAAACGAACCGGACGATCTACACCAAGAGTTAGATGTGAGACGACAACTCGTACTCTTCCCTCTACATCTAAAACAAAACACAGATTTCATACTTAGAAAATCTTTTTATTAAAAGTTTTCATTCGGATACACGCCGCCCAGCGGCAGAGATTCAAAGCCACCAACGGCCAGTCCCGGAAAAACAACAACAAAATCATAAAGCAATAACATCACACATCGAAATCATCAAACACGGACGCCGAGCCCTGGCCATCGCTAGCATCGATCCATGGCCGATCGACTTCACTACTCGCGTCCAGAATCTCAGTCCCGACTTCGACTGAATCCAGCGACACTACGATGGGATTCCAGTGATCCCACAAGCGCGCCCTAAGATCAAATAGTTCAGGTTGCATGTCTCTCCTCTGATCCAAGCGCTCCAACTGCAAGGAATACTCTTTAGCATACAAATAACCCACATTTCTGAGTAAGAGACAACCCATGAACAACACCGCGACACTCGAGGTAATCGCCGTTGGCCCGATGAGCGACCTCGGAATTTGAGTAACCAGTCAAAAACCGCTCGCGACGGACCCTCATTTCTTCAGCTACCTCCCTCTTGCATGCACGGCGGGCGAAACGGACTCTCTGGTCGGAAAGCTTCTTGACACGGCGAGAGTTAGCCGCACACTCACCCCTCACGCGAGCTATCTCCTTCTCAACCATTTCTTCGGCTTGGTTGACCTCAATCTCCGCCCGAAGGCGAGCAACTTCTTTCTCCGCCATATCTGCTCGAAAATCAGCAAGACGAGTTTCGGCACTACGTTTATCTAGGGCTCGGCCCATGGCAAGAAGGCTCTGTCAAAAAAAAAAAGGGGGATAAGGGAAACCGTCCGATAATAAAATCGCTCATAAAAAAAACAACCACAAACCTCGTTAGCTTGCTCAGACCCTCTAGCAAACTCCAGAACATGATCAGGATCGCTACCCGGAAAGTTGGAGGTCGACGATCTGCCCGCATTCGTCCAAACGCCTTCTTCCACCTGACTGTCAAGGAAATTTTTGAGAATATTCTCGGGAGAGGCAGTACGGTCGGACGCGTCATCTTCAACGATCAAGTGTTTATCCTTCCGAGATCTCGACTCACCCCTCCTCATTGAAGGCACGTACGGGACGAATTCTCCTATGAAAGGATCCTCTTCATGAATCGGAGAATCCGCAAAAAGCCGAGATCGGAAGAGAGCAACCGCACGGCGAACACGCTGCAGAGAGAAACTACCCCAGCCAACTTCCCCGCGTTGAAGTGAGGAAGTGATAACCGGAAGATCCGCGGGGTACGGAGGTAAAGGGTTGGTCTCTACAAAAAACGAAAGCGAATAAAAAAAAGAAAAGAGAAGGGGGTAATTCGTATGCACTCGAATCACATACCTTTCCGACCCCACGTGGTAGCGAAAAATGGGATGCAGTCCTCCTAGACTGACGCGCTGTCAATACGCACATAGAAGAAAATTTTTTTCCAAGAAGGATAGTTCAACGAGCAACCAGTAACAATTTCCGCACGGGGCGTAAATTGATCCTTTGCGATTTCTCTTCGGGTCTCAGTAAACCCTCAGGATGGTCAACGCTAAGGGTCACTCCCCACTCGTAGCTCAGCGTCAAAAGACCAACGAGTTGTTGTAAACTTCGCGGAGTCAACTAGCTGATCGATAATCCCAGCCTATGAAGATATCGAACGATGATCTCTGGGATCGGAAACCATAAATGACATTGCCACAAAAATACGTTGTAGCACGTAAAAAAGCCATCAGGCGCAGCCTTATCGCTCTCCCCGACAAGCGGGAGGCGAAACTCGACGGCTTATGGGACTCGGAAAAACTCTGCATGGATTCAAAACCATTAAGAGGAGCTGAATTCGGGAATCCGGGAGTTCGATTGGCATCGAACAAAGCTGGAACCCAGGTCTCAGGTCTAGCAGATCCCGACTCATCCCCTAGCACCCAATACGCCCCGTGGTCTCTCGGATCGATCGAAGGAAACAAGGACTCCTCTGTCGGCATCATAACTTGAGGTTGTGAGCTCGTTCCCTCAGAGCTGCGACAATCGGAACTGATTGAGGAACGAGTTCTCCTTTTTGAAAACATGTTTGGCAACTATGAGGGAAATAAATTCAAAGGAAGTAGAGAGAAAATTTCTTAGAAAAAGTTATGGAGAATGAGTAAAGAATTCAAAAATTTACTCCATATACTTATAAGAAAAAAGTTTACTATTCACCTTTGGACTTTTGGCCGTTAAAGTTCCGCCTAATTCTACCAAATTTGCCGAACAAGTTAAATCCGCTCGCAAGAACTCCACGATTCTTACGAGCTGGGGGCTAACTATTGGGGTCAAAATCGGTACGATGGAATCAATAGCCAAAACTTTCCGCAAAAAGATAAAAATAAATATTTTATAGAATTCGAGAAATCATTTTATAAAACTCGAGAAGTCGTTTTATAAAACTTGAGAAATCGTTTCATAAAACCCGAGAAATCCTTTTATAAAACTCAAAGAGATGGTTTTATAAAACTCGAGAAATCGTTTTATAAAACTTGAGAAATCTCTTTATAAAAGAAGTTTCCGAACGAGAGAAATCCGCGGAAAGACTTGAAAATCGTTATCTCGGAAGAACGAAACAAATGTCGATTACACGATCGTCCAAGTTAGGCGCAAAACCGCGAAAAACCGCAACCGCCGTAAACCGCGAGCTAGTTTGGCCGAACTAGCTCGCCGTACGGTGAGCTAGATGCTTCCCAGGTAGCTTGCCGTACGGCGAGCTGAACCGATCCAGTTCGGCTCGTCGTACGTCGAGCCGACCATCCCGAGCCTCGATCTCCCACGTTCCATATTCAAGGCATACGTCCTTCGACACGATCATGTCCCGAACCACGGTCGAAATGTCTCCCGTTCGTCTCGATCCGTCTTACAGTTCGAGTTTTGCGACGGAAACCGTAAAACTTTGTTTTCTCGAAAAGAACTCAAGGAAATCGTATAAAACGGCAACGGTTAAACGAAACACCGAACATTGCCTAAACTATACGATTTATTTGAGGTTTTTCGTAAAATCGTAAAAAACGCGTTTTTATTAAAAAAAACGTCGAGTGAATCGTAAAAACGGCAATGATTAACCGAAAAGCAAACGTAGCTAAACTTTATTATTAGCTCGAGGAATTTATTAAAAACGGCATTGTATCAGGAAACGGTCTCGTACAAAGTCGTGAAACGGATTTATCACAGAACGGTTCGGAAGGTCCTAAAACGTAATAAAATCCCATCTCGCGACTTTAACGAAATCTAACCCGAAGATACGATAACGTTTTGACGATTTACCCGCAGGAGGAGGATAAAAGTCAAGTTTGAAGGGAAATGGCAAGTTTGAAGATAAATAGAAGATTTCCGCGGGAAAAATGAAAGATCGAGATAAATGGAAGCTTCTCTATAAACTCGAATCTGGGCGAAATGGAAAGAAGAAACCGCCTAGGAAGGGAGTATATAAGCAAGAGGCATAGGGCAGAAGCAGGGGATGAGTTTTCAAAGCTTTCACCACCAAACTTAGCATTTAGGAATTTTTCCGTTTTTGTTATCGAGCTGCGTCTCAACTAGGGTTTTTGGTCTTTGACTACTAGAGTTAGGGATTTCGCCGACGGCTCACGCAGATAAGGCCACTCTAGTTGTAACCGTTCTTACGCAGATTCAGAATAAGATCCTTCTTGCTCTTAATCTCGTTTATTTATACTTTAATTTCGCATTCATTGTTTTCTTAATTGTTCTTGTGCGGTTCCGCAGATAGCCGGATCCTCTGGGAACTTAGGGTTTACTCAAAGTTCCCTTATTTACGTAATCTTGACAGTAGGTGAGTTTCGGTTCCCACAATTAACTTCAACTTGAAGGCTATTTGGTGAAAAGGTTAGAGCTCTTGTTGCCTCTTTCTCTCTAATGGTAATGTTCCCCTCATGCACATGAGCGGTGCCAGTTGGGGAAACAATAGCGTTCGTAAGCCGCCTCCCTGAAGTACTCGCCTTTCCCTTATCAATAGCATTGCGAGGTATAGATGTCGTAGCAAGTGCAGGGACAACTGATCCAGCCGGTTACCCATAGGGAGCAACACTATCATCTCCTAAAGGTGTAGAAGGTCTTCCATGTCTCTCATCCCACTCTTACCCTGATATTCCATCCTGTTTTTTCTGACACCAAAACATGATCATTATGTCTCTTGTATGGGCCTGTCCTGTGACGAGTGTCTCCCTGTCGATATGTTTTGCGGTCATCCCGGTATCTCATGACCCAGTCCTTGTGAGAAGTTAAGTGTTGCCCATACTTGTTTCGTCGAGCATCATACTCGTCATGGTTTCTATGTCCATAACGATACGGAGAGCTAGGATGCCGAAATCTTGTCGACGAAAGGGATATGTCTAGAGCTGACGCCAGCATTTTAACCTCTATTCTCCTGTCTCGGGTGAATGGGCTGATCATGAGGCGCCTGCACCCGCGAGAATACATCTCCACGCCCCGCATTAGTATTGTCCCTCGGTTCATCCAAGCATTGGCCTTTCTCATGTGACATAAGGCCACAGGTAGTGCAATGTTTAAACATCAGCTCATATTTGATTTCAGTGGAAACCTCATCTCCCTCAGGTGATTGAACTTGTCTTTTAAACTTCAATGGCTTCCTAGAATCCACAAAAATTAACATGCTCCCCTCTGTTAACTCGATGGTATCAACATCTCCAATCCGGCCACCTATGTTTCTCAAGTTCTTATCTGTCCAGAGATGCAAAGGCATCCCGACAATGGAGACCCAGAATGGAATAATCCATGGGTAGTCATCATGCACAATAGGTTCCCAGCGCACCAGCACAAACATATAGAAGTTAAAGTGAAAAGGTCCTTGGCGCAAGACGTGGTTCAGATCTTCTTCAGAGGCGAAGTTAAAGAGAAACTTCCCATTCCCCAAGTCATTTTCAGTAATATGATCTTGTACACCCCATTGAGAAGGCATCTTCTCTATCAACTTAATGACATTTTGCTTCCTAAGGTTTAAGACTTTTCCGATCAAAGACATGCGGTGTTCCTTGATTACAAAGGAATCATCTTGATCAATTAACTTAATTGGAGAGCCATCATCAGCGTAAAGAATCCCCTTGCCCTTGGTGTCCATCTGATGGACATATCGTGAGCGATTTTCATTTCCCATACTTATGATATGGGTTATGGTATCTTATGGCGAATTGATGATAATGAGCAGTGATGATGAGCGATGATGGTGAGCGCTGATGAGGCGATGATGATGCGATGATGAGCGATGATGGTGAGGGGTATGAGCGATGAATTCAACGGCAATCGATAACAGGAGGACGGAGTGATTATGATTGTGGGTCATAGAGTCAGACGACAAAGGCCGGTCTGATCTGTAGGGGTCTGTGATCACCAAGGGGTGATTCAACAGCAGCGTCGTCTCCGTTCTTCAAGTCGAAACTCATGAATGCATACAGAGCGGCAAGGTTTTCATGTTATCATCACTAACACCAGGCAATGAGAAGCCGTAGACGAGGCTCTCCTCTGCAGATCGATCACCAAAGAGTGATGAAATATATGCAGAATGAGATGCAGCGAGGGCTGGACTCCTTGCCTCCATTCTTGTCACCGTCAGAGAACTAGAGCTTTTTAAATTGAAGTTTATTACTACAGCTCATCTTTTCTTAATTCTTCCTTATTAAAGTTATGTTTTTTTGTAGTATTAATATTTGGAATTTCTAGCATTATACACTTCCATTAGTTGTATATAAATAATATTTTAAAATAAATAAATCAAAAATAAAAACGAGATTAAAATGAGAAACTATAAGATAGTCATAAGAATCTCTAATAACACTTGTCAATTTACTTTCAAAGACTACAATTTAATTAAATATGAAACTGAATTTATTAAATATTAATATTGTTTTATTTAAAAACAGAGATTATGTTGTTGGCGGTGACGGGAAAAATGTTACCCATAAAAAAGCTTACAATATTTCCTATGTTTCAATATAATACATGTTTTAAAGAAAAGTCTTATTTTTAAAAGATCTATATTTCATATTTTCAATGCATTAGTTAATGTTAAATTATAAACTTCAAAATATTTATTAAAATATTATTGATCAAAAGTTATATAAAATAGTATATTACAAAAAAATAATACATTAATAATTTAAATTTATTAAAAAAATTAGTATATGTGTACTAAAATAGACATCTTATTGAAACAGAGGTAATATTATTTTGGTTACCATTGTCATGTCAACATTTTTTTTGACGTGTAATTAAACATGCATCCTTAGGAACATTTCCAATATTAGAATACGATCTGTTGTGATTTAAGTTCTGGAACCTTCAAAACCAGAAAGAGAAACAGAGATAAAGATGTTTGTTGCCTCACCATTTTCACATATAGAAAACTGAATTAGAGATGGAACGCAAAATATGGTAACGGTATCTTGCAATAGAAGTTATGTTTCCATGCATAAATACTTTGAAACACCCAAATTACAAGAGTATTCATCAGAGCAGAGCTTGCTTAGGAAAGGGTTAGTTATACGTAACACAGAAACCAAAATTAGTCTCCTTTTCCTCTAGGAAAAGAGATAAGAAAATGGAGGGGAGGTTATCAACGGTGTTGGTCTGCCTCGTCTCTACGGTGGCTATAGTGAACGCTGGCGATCCTTACTTCTTCTATACATGGAACGTGACTTACGGAACAGCCTCACCTCTCGGTGTTCCTCAAAAGGTGATCCTCATTAACGGTCAGTTTCCTGGTCCCAACCTAAACTCAACCTCTAACAACAACGTCGTCATCAATGTCTTCAACNGCTGGTGGTTTTGGTGGTCTCCGTGTCAACAGTCGTCTCCTTATTCCTGTTCCTTACGCTGACCCTGAGGATGATTACACTGTTCTTATCGGTGACTGGTACACAAGTGGCCACACCGCTCTCAAGAACTTCCTTGACAGTGGACGCACCCTTGGATTGCCTAATGGTGTTTTGATCAATGGAAAGTCCGGAATAGTTGGTGGTAAGAACGAGCCTTTGTTCACGATGAAGCCAGGAAAGACATACAAGTACAGGCTATGCAATGTTGGATTCAAGTCTACTATTAACTTCAGGATCCAGAACCACAAGATGAAGCTTGTGGAGATGGAAGGCTCTCATGTTCTTCAGAACGATTATGACTCACTTGATGTCCACGTTGGCCAGTGCTTTTCAGTTCTTGTGACTGCTAACCAGGAAGCTAAAGACTACTACATGGTTGCATCGACTAGGTTCCTTAAGAAGGAACTGAGCACCGTTGGGGTGATCCGGTACGCAGGAAGTAACGTCCAGGCCTCAGCTGAGCTTCCCAAGGCTCCTGTTGGTTGGGCTTGGTCTTTGAACCAGTTCAGATCTTTCAGGTGGAACCTCACCGCTAGTGCTGCAAGGCCTAACCCACAAGGATCGTACCATTATGGAAAGATTAACATCACCCGTAGCATCAAGCTTGTCACCTCTAAGAGCATGGTTAACGGTAAAGTCCGGTTTGGCTTCAACGGTGTATCACACGTTGACACCGAGACACCTTTAAAGTTAGCTGAGTATTTCCAGATGTCAGAGAAGGTGTTCAAGTACAACGTCATCAAGGACGAGCCAGCAGCCAAAATCACTGCATTGACCGTGGAGCCTAATGTTCTAAACATCACTTTCCGTACCTTTGTAGAGATCATTTTCGAGAACCATGAGAAGAGCATGCAATCATTCCATTTGGATGGTTACTCCTTCTTCGCAGTCGCGTAAGAGCCTTGTGACCCCTTTTCTTTATCTTTATCTCTATGTCTTTCTCTTGTAAATAACTTTGTGACTTTCTTTCAGTTCTGAGCCAGGGAGGTGGACACCTGAAAAGAGAAACAACTACAACTTGCTGGACGCAGTTAGCAGACACACGGTGCAAGTTTACCCCAAGTCCTGGTCAGCTATCCTATTGACATTCGACAATGCGGGTATGTGGAACATCAGGTCTGAGAACTGGGAGAGGAGATACCTTGGGGAGCAGTTGTATGTTAGCGTTTTATCACCAGAGAAATCACTAAGGGACGAGTACAACATCCCCCTCAACACTAACCTCTGTGGCATCGTCAAGGGCTTGCCATTGTCTGCAAGCTACACCTAAGTTAATTAACTACTCCACAAGTGGGGTGTGTGTATTATTAATTTTCTAATTAACCCTTTTCCTAATCTTATGAGTGTACTTTGTAACTACCCGCTCTACTTGTTTTTATATACCATCATTAACCACAATCAACACACCAAGTTTTGTTTCTAGTTCACACAGTTGTTCCATTAGCACAAACAAACATTTGTACGACTAAAATGCATAGAATCCCAAGCAGCATCTTATCAAAGATGTGGAGTTAAGAAAGACCTCACAAAAACTGAGGCTTTGGACTGAAACAAAACAGAAGAATAACAAATGAATAGTAACCCGACAGTGAGAGGATACGGAGCATCTTCCAGACCTAAGCGGCCACCAAGCTTATAGCTATATTTGATGGATACAGAAAGTTATAAACGAAGAAGGAAGGCATAAAATATGCGACGACATGCAACCAAAATTAAATCCCCTATATATTAATTGAGAAACCTTTTAAAAGATGTAACCTCAAGTTTGTATTAATTAAAAGGTAACCTTGTTTAATTGTCAATCAATTAGCATATCAATTAAACTGACGTGGCGGCTTTAGGTTCAATTGAAATTTGCTAGGGAAAAATAATTAGAGACGCATATAACGCATGTAACATAGTTTATAGATTTATATATATCGCACGCATGTAATGGAAGAAAAGGAAAATATACGATTTGATAACGATTTGCATATATTAACTATAATAACTTCATTCCTTTTAATTTATGGAAGTGTATATGTAAAATGGAAAATACTTAAATTCAAATAATCATAACGTAATTTATAAATCATTGGTGTAAAGTTTTGCTACACAAATATGCAAATAATCATAAAATCATATGAGTAGAAACCTCATTTAATAAATATCCATATTAAAAG
>CAKOAT010052599.1:113086-123786 GCA_932364175.1 Eruca vesicaria subsp. sativa
TATATATTTTAATTGCAAATATTTTACCAATTGCTTCTTTAAAAACATTAGGGAACTTGCTATACTCTACCAATCAAGCCCAGTGACACTCCATTTATTTTCCATCACTCGAACACTGAAAAGTAAAAAGATATATGAAATCAGATCCATTAAATTCTAAGATTTGATTTACATTTCTAATTAAAGTTGTTTTTGATCAAACGTATAGATGATTATATAAAAATTCTAAATTTTCAAATACATACAAAAATAATCATATGTAAATTTTAAATTTGTGAATATTAAAATTTTATATTTTAATTACATATATTCACCCTGCGCAAGGCGCAGGTCTTATCCTAGTTCAAGAGTTAAAACAGAAAAATAAAGTAATATCCTCAGAACACTACGGAAAAATGATATTTTAAAATTTTGAATTGATTGCATATTGTGAAATCTCACAACTTGTAAAATGTTGGAATTGTGGTTATGAAAAGAAAACTTGAACTTCAGAAGAACAGAGAAAATATGAATTCTTAAAGCTATTATTATTGATGATCGAAGATCTTCTTTAGCTCTAAAGAGCTTACATATATATAGTAAAGCTTTAACATAATTCTTCTAGAAAATTTCTTAAAAGTAGTAAAGCTTTTATATTTGGTATCTTTTAAAAAACGAAACAAAATATTATCGAATTATATTATGTTTGTAAAATTTAAAGATAAAATAAATAAAAAATAATAGTAGTTTCAAAAAAAATAAATCTTTTTAATACTATTATCAAAACACTAAACACTAAACCCTAAACCATAAATTTTAAACCTTAAAACCCTTTTGTAAACCCTAAACCCTTGGATAAATCCTTGACATTTTAAAACATATATTAATGCCGTCAACAAAACACTAAACCCGAAATCTTAAACTCTTGGATAAAATCTATACTCTTGGATTAATCATAAATCCTAGCGTTTAAAATTAATCCAAGGGTTGAGGATTTATCCACGGGTTTACGGTTTAGTGTTTTGCTGACGGTATTTAAATTATATTTTTAAAAAGTTTTTTATTTGCAACTATTATTATTTTTTATTTATTTTTATCTTTTAATTTTAAAAAATAATATAATTCGATAATATTTTGTTTCCTTTTTTAAATGATATTTATTCTTATTTTATAAAGTTTGGTTCCTTAAAGTTACTAATTGACACGATCGTGACACATGCCAGTTATATATCTAAGATTGTGACATGTGTTAATACTAATTTTATTTTTGTAAAATCATTAAAAATATAATTGTAAAATATATTTATAGTAATTATCCTTTTAAAAATCTTTTAAAATTTTAAACCAAAATTTGTAAAATAGTGTTTAATGTTAATTTTCTTTTATTCAAATCCTAATTAAAAAGATCATAAACCAAAAAGAACTATCACTATTCACATATTAACACATTTTTTTGAAAAACTAATACAATTTTCGTTTTTTTAAATCTTGTACCAAAAACGATATGTACAAATAACTTATTAAATACTAACTTTCAATTTCAAAAATTATAAATAGAAAAAATTGTAAAATAAATTTGAAAATAATAATCCTTTTTAAAAATATTAAACCAAAAAAATTGTAAGAAAGTGTTTAATGTTAATTTTCTTTTATTCAATCCTAATTAAAAATACAAAAACCCAAAAGAACTATACTTATTCATATATTAACAAAATTTATATAATAAGATATATATATTTAGATAATAAAAAGGAATTTTGTTAAAAAAAATAATTATAATTATTATCTAATAGTAAAATTCCATTTTTAAATCCTAAATAAAATATTTTACAAAAAAATATTTGATTTTCTAAAAATAATAATCAGAAATATTACGTAATAGTAATTTTCCATTTTTAAAATCCTAAATAAAAATATTTACAAAAATATTTTTTAAAGTAAAAATAAATTAAAGGGTGTTTAATTGTAGTTTTCCTTTTTACAAATCCTCAACAAAAAAATATTCATAAAATCATTTATTTATTACCAATTGGACTTTTGTAGAATCCTGAATAAAATATTATTTGATAGTAATTTTCCTTTTTAATATTTTATGTATTGTAAAATAAATCATGATTAACAAAATTTATATACTAAGATAATGAAAACGATTTTTACAAATAATAGTAATATTAAAATTATTTAATAGCACTTTTCTAAACCTTTTTAAAAAAAAAACAATTAGAAAAAAGATATGTAAAATAATTTAGTTGATACTTATTTTCATTTCCAAAAGAGAAAAATCCTCAAATCGATTTGGGTTTCTAAGAAATTAAGGTTACGTTTTTTTCTATTTCAATCATCCACATCTATTGATCAATAAAAATAAATTAGTATGGTAATCTCTCGGAAAGTACACTAGCTCAATGGCAAATACCCCCTAAGGACCACGAGTGCATGAGTTCAATTCCATCGGACAACAATTTTAATTAAACAAAACGACGTCGTCTAGAGATTTTGTCTTAAACAAACAAATGGATGAATTGACGTCGTATTACTTAATGGCAACATGTAACATCTAGTTAACACCGTCTTAATTGTGGGTTCACTGTGTGTTAATATGGTCAGCCAATCCTAAGTTGCTTAATAACCTAAAAAAGTCAACAAAAATGAAGAATTTTTTTGGTCAGGCTCGAGTAGAGATTTATTTTGGCAATTCGTGCAATGTTCTTGCTTTTTTTTGCTGAATTCTCTTTTTCAAGTGATTCAACTTTTTGTAACGCTTATGATTCAACTTTCTTAGTAAAGCTTCTGACAAAGAAAAAAATCTGAGGAAATGACTCTTATTTTACCAAACAAAACGCAGTCGACATAGTTCTCGTAAACAATCTCAGAAATTGGTGTATTCTTCAGGATCTCTTTTGAGACAAATTAACTCTTGAGTTGGTGCAAACCAAGCAAGGAATTTTCCCTTAATTCCATAAAGTATTATTTACGGTTGGCCAATTCAATACTATACCATTTGAGACTATTGCTTTCCAGGCTCAAAATGGCCTTCTACACCTGAGAGCCACACGTACTGATGAACTCTATGAAATTCAGACAGCTCTCAAATAAGCAAATCCCTATCACCATCATCAATTTTCGATTCGCCAAACCCTAACACACTCTATCAAATTAAGAAATCTCTACTTTCTCAAATAAGAAAATCTCCGTGATCATCATCTTTTTTTGATTCGCTAATATCGTACTATTCTGGCAAGAAAAATAACATTATTTATTATACAACGTTATTTATATAAACTTATTTTTTTTTTTGGCAAAGTCACTATGCAAATGCAAGCCAATCTTTTATCTTTATGGAGTTTGAGGCTTGTTATCGAAAAAAATATTGGTGTAGCTTGTTAACACCCTATGTACACTATAGTCAAGTGGTATATATATATATATATATATCAGACATCAATTTTTTGTGTTTTTTGATAAAATATAAAGATATTATTATCAATTTTCAAATTTTTACACAAATACAATAAAAACAAGAAGCAGACGAAAGAAAAAAAACTAAACAATGATTCGGTTTATCTAAGCCAGAACATACACAACAAGCAAAAGCCGCAGATCAGAGGTATCAGCTAATCCGTACTTGCCATTTGCCGCAAAAGGAAGAGTCAGTAATTTTGGTCTCTCCGACGAGTCTGATCTTTAAGATATGGCGCGATCAAGAACAACTAACAATAGACTTCAAGAGCACCCATCGGCACAATCAGACCGTCATGCCAGAGGGCAAACACCCGCATTGACAAACCGAGCATTTATTGGAGACGGAACAGCCACACAAAACAGAAACCATCCAAAACGCGGGATTGAAATCACCGTCTAGCACCAACCCAAAGCTTCAAGACTTGCAAAGAGCAGAAATGCTGCACCACCACACAAGTTCAAGTGATCTTATGCAATGCTGGGATGTGAGTAAATCCAAGCATGCCACAGGGACGACCAACGACTGCAACCGAGAACCGCTACACCACTTGAAGTCTTCGAGAACCGAAGAAGTAACATTCTAAGTTGAAAGAACCAACTCTGACACCAGACAGAATCAGAGCATCGTGAAAGAACAGAGGCACCACTCCACAAGAAAGCATCAGCCTTCAATCATAGCATAACGAAGAAGCACCGAACATAGGAGTTTTGAAGAGACGACTCATAGTGAAAGACCATCCAGGAGTCATAGACGACACCCTCTGAAACCTTAACCGCACAAAAAGATCAGAGTGAACCAAGTACCACATCTCCAGCCTGCGTACATGGACTAAAAGACCATATCCATGGTTGCAAAACCCACCGGATTCCGATAGAGAGGAAACGAAATGAGACAGCACCGCCATACTCCAAACACCTCACATCGGAGCTACTTAACCACCAAACAAACTGGAAGAGATCCTCCGAGAAAATATAAGGATAGAGAAGCCAAACCTCACCCACTCGAACAGCAAAAACGGAATGACCGTATGGAGAAAACCGGTCAACTTTAACTCAAAGAGCTGACCATTATCTGGGACCATCCTCACCGGAAAACCAGAACAAACTAGGACGCAACCGGAATCCAATATCCTCGCGCACGGAGTCAATTCCATTAAACCACGACCATTTATGTGTATGTTTAGTGTTCTCATTTTGTTTTGTTTTAATGGTAAGCAAAATGCGGATTAAACTCTCACGTGGATGTATTGATGGCTTATACAGCTAGCTTTCTTTTGGATCAAAATGCAGTTACGCTTTTTTATTTCTTTATTCACATGATCACAATAAGATATCTTTTCTAAATTTTTAAGTGATTTTTCAATTTGGAGAAAATTATAAACAAACTGACATAGGAGTATTCCAGTCTTTTATTTTGATATAATTTCATTTTAAGAGATACAAATTTGATTTAAAATTAGGTTTAAAGAGATTTGTAATAATATCTGAGGAGAGAATGTATATGATGTTTTGATCTTTCTTCGATTCCATGTGATCCCGCCAACACAAAACTCTTTTCTCGGTCGTTTCGCCAGATCATTTGGACATCAGAAGCGTCGTAGATATTTATGAAGAAGGGAGGAGATTGATGATGCTTTGTGGTTCTTTGCGAGATCGAATACAGCCTTGGCTTCGCGACTATGTTAAACTCCAATCTCTCGCCATCATCCTCATCTACGCTCAGGTCATCCCTCTCTCTCTCTCTCTCTCTTCGAATCTATTTTGGCTAGGTCTAGGGTTCACATCGATTCGAAATTGTTTTTTTTTTTTTTCAGATTGGTTGCGCTCTGATTGGATCACTAGGAGCCTTATACAATGGAGTCTTACTAATAAACTTGGTGATTGCGTTGTTTGCGCTAGTGGCAATCGAAAGCAATAGCCAAAGCCTGGGCCGCACCTACGCTGTTCTCCTCTTCTGTGCTCTTCTTCTCGATATCTCATGGTTCATCCTCTTCACCCAAGAGATTTGGTATTGTAAAATCCTCTCATCTAAGCTTCTCACCTTTTGGAGACATTATTGTTCATATTATATCATCCTTTGATGAAGCAGGAGCATCTCAGCTGAGACGTATGGGACTTTCTTTATATTCTCAGTGAAGCTAACTATGGCTATGGAGATGATTGGTTTCTTTGTCAGGCTCTCTTCTTCTCTCTTGTGGTTTCAGATTTATAGGCTTGGTGCTTCTATTGTAGACACTTCGCTTCCCCGTGAAACGGATTCGGATTTGCGGAACAGCTTCTTGAATCCGCCGACTCCTGCTATAGACAGGCAGTGTTCAGGTGCTGCTGAAGAAATCTTGGGTGGTTCTATCTACGACCCTGCCTACTACACCTCTCTTTTTGAAGAGGTCCAATCCAATATGAGTTCACCCATCGCAGCACAGGTGTTTTTTTTTTTCGATTTTCTACTCTCCCACTTGTCTATGTGCTTACCATTTTGTTATCTCTTTCGAGTTTTTGTATTTTTATCTGCTCAAGTTTCTCAATCTGTATTTCTTCATGCTTAGTTACTCTATTAAGTCATCATCTACAAAGTGTGTTCATGATTCTTCTGAATGGTATTAGCTTTAGTGGATGTAGTGCTTTATACTGGGTCTGGGATAAATTAGGCTAGATAATTCTCTCCCTTTAACTCTATGTCCTATGGTAGATGCAAAGAAAGAACAAGAGAACTTAGTAATGGTAATCTCCTGTTTAGCAGACACTACATGGTGATACACTACTGATACTAATGAGAAGTCTCAGCTAACAGCATTGAACAAGTCACTCAATCTATCCATTTTTTTTCATATTTGTATCCTTTTGTAGGTTAATCATTATTCAGCTGAGAACAATGGATCACCATCTGCAGAAGAAGCCTCTCAGATTAAGTCCCCCACATCCAGATCATTGCATGCAATTGATGTTAGTGTCCATTGATTCAACATTTTTTATGTCTCTTGGTCGTATTGCGCTGTGTCCTGTTTCTCTGGTATCACATATAGTAAGACAACACTCGTTTCAATTATTTGTAGGAAGAGAAAGGTTTGAAGCAACTGCCGGGGAAGTCTTCATTATGAGCGAAACCTCCATTCAAGGAAGGTGGTGCTATCTTAGCATATCTAAACAAAGAAGTGTCTGCTTTGCATTAGCTGAGGTTTAGGATTTGAAGCAGATGCGCAAGTAGTATCCCGTAAGTGAGAGAATCATGAAATAGTCTCCATGTTCGTACAAAGGACAAGAAGATTATATACCCACCATGCCTGCCAGAGGATGAGATTCTATATGTTGACAACAAGTAAGCACCGTTTTTTATGCTTTTTCGGTTATTTATTTTGTATGAAAACATTTATTTATTTGGGGATTATGTGGTTAGAATAGAGTCAGAATCTACTCCGGATTTATCTTCTTTGTGTGTAAATGGAGATACTTTTTTGTTTTGGTTTCAATGGAGATAGTATAAAGATTCGGGGCGTTGTTAAGTCTTGTCATTGTTTGTTTGTTTGATATGAGTTTAGAAGGAGATTATCTTGAGAACAGAAAAATACTTATAAACTACAGCTCGAGTCTTGTGGATTGCTCAAAAGCGTTGATGAGCATGAAGGTTGTAGTTACATGTTGCAGAGAGACATGATATGAGAGGAGATTGTTTTGCAGGATCGGAGGATTGTACATGGTTTAAATCCGGTCCATGTGATATGAGGTTTGGACATGTTTTGAATCCGGTTAATATGGAAATGGGGTGGTGGTTGATGCGGTTTGGAGACTTTATCGAGTTTTCATAAATTGAGAGTTTGCTCAAAACATGCCATTGTTCGGATTTTCTACAAGAAACTTTAATCACACCCAAGTCTTGTATCCGAACTCGCACCGTTTAAACCCATAGAATAAAAATATGAAAAAAAGTCCCCGAGAGAGTCGAGCTAAAAGAGCCTACTGTATTAAATAAAACCCAAAATTAATGAACTTCAATAAATAATGTTTTGGAGAAAAAGTCGAGTGATTTAATTAATAAAAGCATAATGTCGTAATCAGGCAGACAAGAGAGAAACCCAGAAGGATCTGGAATCAGCACTCCTCCACACAAAACTTAAACCCTTCGTCTCTCTTTCTCTTCATTCTAATTTTCCAAAACAATCAGAAATTGCTCCTTATCGCTCTCTATATTTCTTTCGTCTGAGAGATTCATCTGTTGTTGAAGAAGGTTTGAGAAAAAAAGGTAAATCTCCATGACTCGACTGTTTTTTTTTCTTATCTTTCTTTTCCTCTTTACAACGCAGATTCTTGTTTTGTTTATTTTTTTATGATTTTTTTACAAAGATTCGTCTTTTTTTTTTTTTTAATCACGAACATTTGTTGTCTCTATTATAGTCTCTCCTTTGTTAAATAATAGTTTTCCTATTTGGATATATATGTGCGAGTTTGCGAAAATGGGGTTTTGTTATGAAGACTTGTTCTAGGGTTTGATGTTCCTTCTCGCCTCATGCTAATCTTTTAGCCGAGACTAGATTTGCTTCTTCTTCATTTTGTTAGAGACTGAGTGTTGCTTTTTGATCCTATGAACAGGAATAGGCCATGGAAGAAGCTAACGAAACGAGGTACTGGTGCCACATGTGTTCCCAAACCGTGAACGCATTGATCGAAGAAGAGATCAAATGCCCCTTTTGTCGAAGCGGTTTCGTTGAAGAGGTGGACGAGGATTCCCACCGCTCTCCAGATCAGAGAGCACCAACCGTTTCTATCTGGGCTTCCAACTTGATGGAAATGATGGACAACTACGCCACAAGGAACCGGAGTGCTGAGAATGGAACCGGAAACGGTAGAGACTTGGATTCAACTCTTCAAGAGATTCTTAGGAGGAGAAGTGGAAGACGTTCTGTTTCCGCTGTGCAGTTGCTTCAGGGAGTAAGATCAGGAGGTTCAACACTTGAGCCTGATGATAACAACAACAACAATGGGGGAAATGGAGAGAGAGGAGGCGTGATCGTCATCAATCCCAACAATCCAATCATCGCTATCCCAAGCTCTCTTGTTGTTGGTTCTTTGAGTGAGTATTTCATCGGTCCTGGATTCGAAGCCCTGCTTGAGCGTTTAGCAGAGAATGATCCCAACAGGTATGGAACACCTCCAGCTCGTAAAGAAGATGTTGAGTCTTTGGCTACTGTTAAAATTCAAGAGGCTAGTCTCCAGTGTTCTGTGTGTTTGGAGGATTTTGAGGTTGGGATCGAAGCGAAACAGATGCCTTGTAAACACAACTTCCATGGTGATTGTTTGCTCCCGTGGCTTGAGCTTCANCAGAGAATGATCCCAACAGGTATGGAACACCTCCAGCTCGTAAAGAAGATGTTGAGTCTTTGGCTACTGTTAAAATTCAAGAGGCTAGTCTCCAGTGTTCTGTGTGTTTGGAGGATTTTGAGGTTGGGATCGAAGCGAAACAGATGCCTTGTAAACACAACTTCCATGGTGATTGTTTGCTCCCGTGGCTTGAGCTTCACAGTTCATGTCCAGTTTGTAGATATCAGTTGCCTACAGATGAGACTAAGACTGATGATTCAGCAACAACAACAGAAGCAAATGACAACAATGGAGTTGGTGGTGGTGACTCTCATTCTACAAGCAGCAGCCAGGAGACTGAGAACAGTAATGGAAACCGCCAGGAGGAGAACAATGATGGTGGTAGGATCGAATTCTCAATCCCATGGCCGTTTAGCAACTTGTTCTCGTCCTCATCTCAAGACAGCAATCGATCAAGTTGAAACATGTTTCTTGAGGCAACAGAAGACTTTTTCATGAGACCACGGTTCAACTTTTAAACTGTTTTTTTTGTTTGTTTGTCTGTACATAACGCATATCGGATTTGGTTGAGTGCTACTCTTTGGAAAACAAAAGCCTTTTATCGTTATGTTTTTGAACAATTTCTTTGGAGAATTTGGCAAAAGTCAGCTTTGTGGTGGTGTTTTTGCTCTCGACTCTAAGAAACAGTGCAGTACCTTGTTTAGTCAACGATCGCATTCATATGTAATTGCCTCCTTTTACGCGTGAATATTAGTAGTTGAATATTCAAAAGAAGCTGTGTAAAAATAACAAAAGGTGCGGCTTTAACCAACTTATACCAATGTTTCATAAAGATCTCCTTCTCTATATAAGAAGTACAGAACATTGATATTACACTACCTCTCTCAGATTAATCTTAACCTAAAGAATAAACAAGCAAAGAGATGAATCGTCATGTTTTATCGATACTCGCTTTGATTCTTCTCTTATTCTCTGCGTTCGACAACGCAGCAGTGGCTCGAACCTTAACCTTGCCGAGTAAGTGAATGTTTTCTCTGTTAAATGGTTACCTTCTTGTTGAACTTCACAGTTATTAAACCTAACTAGACCAATCTATAAATATATATTTTTAATTTGTAAACAGAATATATGTTTTTTAAGAAAGCTTTCAAACAGGATTTATATTCAATTCTCATCTCATTTTGTTGTTTGTTTTGTTTTACAATTATAAGGGGAAGGAATATCTACAGGTATAAAAGTAGGTGTCTCAAGGAGTGTATCGCCGCCAGCTCGTAAAAAAGGACCTGGAGCTCCTGGACAACAAAATCCTTGATCTCTTCCAACGTTTTATGTAACCAATAAATATGGCCAGATTTGGGTCAAACCTAATGAAAGATTGGTTTGGCCCCCAATTATTTGTAGTCTATTTACATAAGAATAAGTACTCAATTATGAATTTTTTTAATAAGAATTCTTAACAATGTTTAAACAAATTCTTAGACTCATCCTGTAATATTCTTAATTAATCATAGTTATGATTTACCAAGCAAAATCATGTTATTACATAACAGCGCTCTCTAGTTTGATCATTCGAATAGGCGATTACTCTATACCCCTATACGAATGGGAAAGTATTCTAATATACCCCAATTAGAAAATAACACTACAAGAAAACAAAGCATTTACTAGGAAATTTTACTAGGAAAACTCTTCCTCGTAAATTTACTAAGCTTTTACTAGGATCTTACGAGGAAAGCAAATTTCCTCATAAGTTCCTCGAAAACTTACGAGGAAACACTTTCCTCGTAAGACCTTAGTACATTTACGAGGAGATTACGAGGAAAAAGTACTTTTCCTCGTAAGGCCGTTGTAAACACTTTCCTCGTAAAGGCGTAGTAAAATATTACTACGAAATTAGGAGGAAATAATTTCTTACTACGAAATTAGGAGGAAATAGATAGGAAATA
>CAKOAT010052599.1:126746-142797 GCA_932364175.1 Eruca vesicaria subsp. sativa
TACGAGGAAAGTGTACGTGGAGCTTACGAGGAAATGTTTTCCACGGCTTTACGAGGAAAACTTTCCTCGTAAATTAGCTAGGCCTTTACGAGGAAAATAGCCTTTACGATGAACGTCTTTCGACGAAACACGTTTCCTCGCTATTTCCTAGTAAAGGGCCCTTTACTAGGAAATAACGAGGAAAACCCGTCCTAGTAAATGACGTGTTTTCTTGTAGTGTAACTAGAGAGCGCTGTTATGTAATAGGGGTTAAGAATTTTTTTAATATAGGGGTATAGGGTAATCGCCTATTCGAATGATCAAACTAGAGAGCGCTGTTATGTAATAACATGATTTTGCTTGGTAAATCATAACTATGATTAATTAAGAATATTACAGGATGAGTCTAAGAATTTGTTTAAACATTGTTAAGAATTCTTATTAATTTTGTAATCATGTTTTGATTTTGAGAAAGAAAAAAAAAATCAAATTTATGATGGGTTAAAATAGAATGAAGATGGGAGTGAGTGGGGGCAATATAGAATAAAGTCCTATACATATTTTATTCATACTTTATTTGTCTTATTTTATTAAATATTTGTATTCATGTTGTATTTATATTATATATATAATTGTACAAAAAAATGATTTGCTACTCATTTAAAATGCTATTACTTCATTTTTAACAAAAGTTGCATTTAATATTTGAAAACAACAACCAGATTAATGATTTTCTATTTTTAATAATTTGTTTTTAATCTTATTAATTATCTAACTTATTAAACATTAAAACAGTTAAGTTAATAGTAAAATTTTAAATACGTGAAACTTGAGCAATGAAGAATTTAAATTTCATCTTTCAAAATTCATATATCCGAACCCGATCCAAAATAATCAAACCCGAACTAATATATCCGAACCCGATACGTAAATATACCCAAACAGTTACTAGACCCTAATACTGAAATACCCGAAAAAACCTAAAATACCTGACCCGAACCCGAACGGATACCCGAACACCCACCCTTATAAGGGAAAATCACATTTTAAATCTTCAAGTTACTAAAAGTTTACATTTTAACCTTGAAACTCAACAACAAACATTTTAAACAATGAAAAAAATTCAATAACATATTAAACACTGAAATTAATTTATTTGTTCGCCACGTCAAAATTATGTTCGATGTTGTTTATTATCTGATTAAAATGATGACGATGCATTACATTTTTTAAGTTTTTATTATTACTTTAATAAAAATGATTAAACTGAATAAAAAGGAATAATTAAAATAAATAAACTTCTCTAAAAATAAATAAAAACTATTAAAATTAGAAAATTATATAAAATATTAGAATTAGAGAAATAAATTTTATTAAAAATAGAAAAAAATTATAATTAAAAAAAAATCAGAACTAGTTTCACAAAACACAAAGTATCAATATATAAACTTATAACTTTAAAAATTTATTTAAAATATTAAATTAAAAATTTAGACATATCTCAATAGAATGAACCAACTCATGAAGATGGTGACGATTTCTAACATGGCATCCTTCTTAAAAAGAGTGAAAATTTAAATAAAAATATGCATACAATGGTTTCAAATACATGTTTCTAATAGTTTTTTTTTATGAGTTATATCTATCATCATTAGAAATAGCCATATATTTGAAATTTTATAGTATTTTTGTTTTCTATAATTTATAAAAAAACTAAAATAAAAAATTTATATTTTTGTAAATTTGGACCTTTTTAATATTTACAATTTCTGTTTTTTTTTTCATTTGTATTTATTTAATCATTTTAATATTTATTTTAATATTTTGTATTTATAAAAAAAATTATATAAGTTTCTAGGTTTAATATTTAAGATAATATTATTTATATTATTTATATATTTTATTCATTTTAATTATTTTTATTGATTAAAATAATTAATATATTTAAAACAATTTGTAGGGAAATTTGCCAAATATGACTCAAAACTTGGTTTCAAATGCAAAAGTAAACTCAAACATGAATCAAATGCAAAAGTAACCTGAAATGCTATTGAAATTACAACCAGACTCTTGTGAACAAACAAAAACCCCGAATTACTTTTACGTTGCTAACCTTCGGAACTATTCTGTCCAGATGACTTTCAATTAATAATTTATAGTTATTCTTAAAAGGAATTTAAAAAATTTCTGAAAAATATGTAGATAAGTGAAAAATTGAAATCATGTAATTAACATATGTTTTAAGAGATATAAATTAAGATATAACAAAATTTAATTGTTTTCAACATAGATGATTGAAAGTAGTGAGTCATGATATTCTTTGGTATAGATTTTGCCAACATATGTTGTAGTATTGTATGTGTTTTCTTAGGGCTAGATTTTCGAAAGCATAAATGTTTTTTTTTTTTAATTTAAAATTTACCTAAGTGTGTTTATTTTTGTGTATAGTAAACACTATTTAATTATAATTTGATTTTATAACGTGTTTAGTTAGTTAATTTAGTCAATTTAGTTTAGGGTTTAGGGTCTCGACGACATACTATTAAGTCGTCTGGTAAATATATTTAAGGCAGACGACTTACTAATAAGTCGTCCAAAACGGATTGAACCTTTGATTTTACCAATTTACTTTTAAAACTAACCGGATTTTTACCGGACATACATAACATGTTTTTTTTTTACTCATTTTTTCGCGAAATTTCGAAAATCCTAACGTCGTTTCTCTCAAAGGTGATTTCAAAGACAGTTTCCGTCAAATCTCTCTAATCCATCGTTCTCACTGCCGGTTATCTCTCCGCCTTATCAATGTCATTATCACCACCGTTCTCACCGCCGCTTCCTCTATATCAGATCTGAGAGGAAACCCTAGCACCATTTCTCTGTAAACCCTAGCGCTGTTTCTCTTAGAGGTGTTTCGTTGAACTCCGCCGCCAGTAATTATATCTAAAGAAGAGCATAAAACATCGTTCTCACCATTCTCGTCCGCCTCAACAACAATAAATATATCATCATCCTCCTCCCTATCATCCTTCTCCCCATCATCCTCATCCCCATCATGATTTTGATCTTTAACCAAATCATCATCATCATTTCAAAACATTCTTC
This sequence comes from Eruca vesicaria subsp. sativa, assembly GCA_932364175.1. Taxonomy (NCBI): domain Eukaryota; kingdom Viridiplantae; phylum Streptophyta; class Magnoliopsida; order Brassicales; family Brassicaceae; genus Eruca; species Eruca vesicaria. The sequence goes on from CAKOAT010052599.1 coordinate 129,831, forward strand.
AGTTTCATCAGCTTCTTCCCTTTTCTTTGAAACCATTTCCACCTTGCTACGGCTTGATACACAAAGCCGTACTACATGCGTTTTGGTTATCTCGAGCAAGTTTAAAACTTGTCTATCACTTGTAACATGAATAGAAGGGATGTCTGGAAAAAAAAATGAGGGATGTCTGGATCCATCTGTTGAATCATTTCTGCTGGTAATGAGTAGGTTATCTGCACAGATTATGTGTTTATGTCCAGATTAAAATTTTATTGAGCCATTGAAACAATTCAGCATGTGTCGAACCTTCACTCAAAAGAAACATTCTCGCTCCTTTGATATTATCAACCACAAAATCTCAACAACCATCTTTGAACAACCATTCTCCATACACTGCATGTAACTGACGCATCATCTGCAAAAATTCAAAATAAAACACATTAGTAAATATAGAGAAAATTAAAGTTTACTAAACACTGACGTCGACGACATACCAGTAAGTCGTCTGCATGACTTAGATGACTTACCATTAAGTGCAATTGACTTTTCAATGGGACGAGTTAATTTTAAGTCGTCTAGATTTGTTTGTTAATAAAAAATCTGTAGACGACTTACAATTATGTCGTCTAAGATAAACGGGTTAGTTTTGCATTTGATCGACTTGCGTCCAACTATTTGACTTTTCCTGGATGACTTACCAGTAAGTCGTCTATGGGAAAACAAAAATTTGAATATTTAATTAAAGCTAGACGAATTATCTATAAGTCATCTTAGGTTAGTTTGCAATTCAAAAATAAAATTTAAATATTTTATTTTTCTCAGAAGACTTACTTGAAAGTTGTCCAATTTGACGTCTTACGAGAAAGTCATCCGAGATAAGCAAGGTTTGACCAGAATCTCGGAAAAAAATATGGACGACTTTACTTATCGTGGAAGACTTTCAAGTAAGTCGTCTGGGAGAAGTACAATAGTTAATTTTTATTTTCCAATTACAAAATTAACCTAAGGCGACTTACAGATAAGTCGTCTTGCTTTAATTAAATATTGGAATTTGTGTTTTTTCAGAGACGACTTACTGGTAAGTCGTCCAGGAAAAATCAAATATCTGACATAAGTCGGTCAAATGCTAAGCTAACCCGTTTATCATAGATGACTTAATGGTAAGCCGTCTACGGTATTCTCTATAAATTAATACTCGATAAATTAATATACACTAAATATCTCTATATAATAATATAATTTTATAGTCTCAAATTGAGTTTTTGATTCGATTATTATATCGATATATTAATATCTCTAAATTAATAAATAAATAAAATTTTGGTATAGTCTCAACAATATTAATTTATAGAAGTTTCACTATATAATACTGATATAAAAATAAATAGCAATATATTTTTGAAAATACATCCTGCGAGACAAAATCTAGTTCTTTTTAAAAATACACACACGAGAACAACACATCGTGTAATAAATATCGAACGTGGCGGACAAAGAGTGGTCGTTGACATACATCTCCAGCAAAGACAGTAATGTTAGATTTAGCCACATGATTTCCCATAGTTACCCTCATTTGACATAATAATTGAGGGGTAGTTTAGGAAATTATATATAGAAACAAACCAAGAAGTCCATAAGCTCCTCCTCAGATCCAAAACGCGACCTCATAGAGCTAATCTCATCCCCAAGAGGCAGAGAGAGCGATATAGAAAACGAGTCTCTTCCCTTTATAAATCCCATTTTACAAATCTCCTTCCCTCTCTAAATCTCTCTTCTTTTGTATATATATAAACAAGCCTTCTCTTTCTTTTCAAATCTTTCTCTCCCAATCATTTGGGGGTAACGAAACCCTAGATTTGAGATTCCGGATTGCAAACTAGCGAAAGGTTCGATTTTGCTTCTTGCCCTCTGTTTCTTATGCGTTCAGTCACTAGGATCTGGTTTCAGTTTCGTCGTACCCTTTGAGTTGCAGTTTAGAATCGGATCTCAATTAGTTTCAATAGCTTTCAACGAAAGCTGTCCTTGTCTGATTTTTGAAACAACTATATAAACTACATGTTCTTCCTTTCTAGAATTCAATAATCAAAATCATTTTGATACAACCAGTTTTGGTCAATGAATTCGACCGTTGAAACATAAACTATATTGTCTTGTGGATGTTTGTCGGCTTAGATCCACATTTGTTTCGATTAATACTGTCTGTGTCGAGATCTCTAGCTGATATATATTTTCTTTTCATTTTTGTGTGATAGAGAATGGCAGATCAAGGAATGGAAGGAAGTCAGCCTGTTGACCTAAGTAAGCATCCTTCAGGGATTGTTCCTACTCTTCAGTGAGTTCTCTCTTGTCTTTGTTATTTCACTCTCTCTTAGATTCGTGAGTTTGTGCTCTGTGAAATGACAAGATTTGAACTTTTTGTTTGTTTGCTTGTTTCAGAAACATTGTCTCGACCGTGAACTTAGACTGCAAGCTTGATCTTAAAGCTATTGCTTTGCAGGCTCGTAATGCTGAATATAACCCCAAGGTTTGCCTTCTCTTTTTTTTGTTGTTGTAGTGATCCATCATTTTGATTGGACCTGATTAAAATGTTTTTCAAAACTTAAGAGTCAATAGTATTTCTACAGCTCTGTATTGATATATGAGATTATTCTTTTTACATTTTTGTCACAGTTATTTCTTGCTTTTTCTTCTGAATCTTACTGGCTATAATATGAAGTTAAAACTATTTTTGTTTGTATTTAGCTTAATGTTCCGTGTGTTTCATGTTCCAGCGTTTTGCTGCGGTAATCATGAGGATAAGAGAGCCAAAGACCACTGCTTTGATCTTTGCTTCTGGGAAAATGGTATGTTACATCGTCTTCATTGCATATCTGAATTAACTATGTTTCTTGTTTTAACTTATTACGTGTTCTTGTTTTAGGTGTGTACGGGAGCTAAGAGTGAACATCTTTCAAAGCTGGCTGCTAGAAAGGTAAACCAGCTCCTCTTAGTGTCCGTAGTCAAAACTTGATAGAATTTCAATAGTTTTTTTTTGTTTTCTATTATGTTAAGAACTCTTTCTTTTTGTTCTTCAGTACGCTCGGATTGTTCAAAAGCTTGGGTTTCCTGCAAAGTTCAAGGTATTCATATATCTATCTCTGGTTCTGACTTCTGATCCAACATACACTTTATTATACAGTTCTGTTCCAAACAGCAATTCGTTTGGTTATCAATGTAAGAAGAAACTACGCGTATAAGTCTAGTAATGAAATAGTTGATTACATTTTGCAGGACTTCAAGATTCAAAACATTGTAGGCTCTTGTGATGTCAAATTCCCCATTAGGCTTGAAGGTCTTGCATACTCTCACAGTGCTTTCTCAAGTGTAAGTGATAACCTCAAGTATTGTATAGCATTATAGTTGTAAGATGGAGATAATATGTCTGACGATTAGCATCTCTCTCCAGTACGAGCCTGAACTATTCCCAGGACTGATATATAGGATGAAACAACCGAAGATAGTACTACTTATTTTTGTGTCAGGGAAGATTGTTATAACTGGTGCCAAGGTAACAATCTTACTTTCTCTCAAGTGATTAACACTTTTTTTTGTCATGAAAACACTTCCGTCATCTGATGAAATCCTGAGGTTACACTATCAGATGAGAGACGAAACATACACTGCCTTTGAGAATATCTACCCAGTTCTTACAGAGTTCAGAAAAATCCAGCAATAAATAGTATGTGTGAGTCTCCAACTTTCTTTTCCCTTTGTTTTTTTTTTCTATACCTCTTAAATCAAACAAGGGTTTGATTATGATCCTTTGATACAAGCAGAGCCTACGTATGAACAGCAACAAAAAAGTATGTTCACGTTTGGATTGTCATGAAGTAGAGATCTCAGGGTGGTTGCAAGTGCTTGGTGAAGTTATATTGCTTCAACAAGGACTTGGTTTGATCCAGATTGAAAACCAAAAACTGTAAATACCGAAAGGAGATGCCAATATATCTCTTTTGTTTTGTTTTGTTTTGTTCTATGTTCTTCCACGTATCTTGTTTCCTGTAATGTTTGTTTCAATGGGCAAATACCATAGTAACTTAGAACCTCTTTGCTAACCATGTATAATAAGACACCTAGACTCTGTAATAAACTTTTTTAACGAATTTGTAGCTTTAGTTTCTGAAATGTTTGAGTATCATAGATCATTTTAGCGATTATAAGTTAGCTTCTCCTAGTATTACTTTTTGGTGGCTTCACATGTGTAAAATAGCTCCACATTTTCAGTGGGTAATGTAAAGCAATGTTCTTTAAGTTTTGTGAAGAAACAGATGGAACGGCTAGTAATTGACGGACGACTTGATTGCGTCCAATATCTGCACCAACGTGAAAAGAAAACCCATGATTTGTTAAGAATATGCGTTTTTGGACAGGAAGATGATGAGTGATATGAACTTGCTAATTCTTGGTTGGCATGTAGAATGGTTCAAGCACAAGAAAGATGGAGTGTCCAGACCACAAAAGGCAGTTATAAGAAACAATTAATAGAAAGCTTATAGATGAGTTACCATTAATTTCTACCTTCGAGAAGCAGCGTATCTAGGATGGTTGCAGAGTCTCTTCTCCAAAACCTCCTGTCACGGGAGCTTGAGAGCTGTGCCTATAGTGCAATAAGAAAAACATTTGCCTAGGCCCCCTCGCATAATCTACAATTTTAGGGCCCCTAATTTCAATTAGTTAAGTGCTCATGCGTATAAATATTTTTAAAGTAAATATATGATAATAATTGATTACTATTTAGTTTTAATTTAAATTAATTTATAATTTGTATGCATCATTTATATTAATAATATTATATTACTTTAATTATACTATAGTTTTATATATGTTATATCTAGTTGATTTTGTTATTTTTACGGTTGTTTTAGTTATCATTTGGATAAATTGGATTGCATCTCTAAATTCAATTGTAGATTTTAAAAATATATTAACTTTAGTTAATTACTTATTTGATATAGTGGATGTTATCTTAGATATGTAAATACATTTTAGGAAAATTATGTATACTAAAGATATAGTGTGCTTAGAAATAATTAAAAATTAACTAAAGTGTTTGATTCCAAAATACGTAAATTAGTATAATGATAATATTCTAAAGTCTAATGCATATATATAAATTTTACAAAAGAACTAAAATTGTAAGAGTTGGTTAATATTTATTTTCATTTGTTAATATGTTTTCAGTTATCCTATGATCAATAGAGAAGATTACATGCATAAGTAATTGATACTTTTTTGGAAGCTTATGAACACATATCAATATTTACAATAATTAAAAGATTTATAAATTCTAAATAATTTTATGTTTTAGATTTATTGAATGTAAACTGAAATTTATTTTAAGCTAGTGGTTTTCCACAGTTACGTCCGGGTTTTCTTATATAAATTTTAGTTTAATTTAATTTATTATATTAGTTTTGAATATATATAATACCTATATATCGATTTTTAAAAATATAAATCATAAAATGAGTTTAAATTATTAAATTGTAAGCAAACTAATATTGACATTAGATGTTATATGTTTTCTATTTTAATTATGCTAAGATTTTAAATAAAGTTACATGATATTTGATCAAAAACTGTAATGTCTAGATGAGTTTGCTTGGTTATGTTTTGATGAACTACATTTTGACAAACTAATGTATTTAATAATGTCTTTGTATAGGTAATTGTTTTATTCTTCAAACTTCTGACAATGTCTATTCTAGTATTTTTTTAATAAAATTTTGTTTTTGATGTTGAAGCGGGCAATATTTTTTCTCCAATTTACTGAACAAAAAACTATAAAATATCATACCTGATAATTCAAATTGATATAACTTTATATTTATTAGTTTTTTTTTAAAATTTTAAAACTTTTTTGAAAAAGATAGTTATATTTATTTTTGCCAACAATTGTATATTAAAGTAGTGTATACTAAATTTTGTCATATAATTATTCAAAACTATAATAATTCTATTAAACTGAGTCTATAATACTTGATAATTTTAAACTAAATTATATACTGAACTTTTTGTAAACTTACACGCATTACAAATGCTTGCATGACATTTTGATAATTAATACAATTTTAATTCTAGAATAATCTACTATAATTAAAAAGCCAGATATGAAATGACTTCAGACTGTCCACGTCGACATTAATAATCGACCAATAGGGAAGATTTAATTGTCCATGTCAGCGACAGCTTGGCTTAGTTTCTTTGGGCAGCAAACGAAATTAATCACCAGACCCACAAATGAAACCCATGTCCATCCTCAAGAGAGACGGTGATTCCTAGGTTATTTGTTCAACGACTCACAGTTCATCTTCTTCCAATCTCTTTACCTCCTCCTTTTACAAATCAGTTTCGAAATCCATCTCCTCCACGATTTCGTACCATCACTTCTTCTTCTCTCACATTCAATGGCTTCTTCGCATCTCCCTATCCATCTAACTCACTATAAATTGAGATTGAGATTTTGTGTATTTCCCAAACCTATCTCAAGAGTTTAACCCGATGGCATCCAATGCACAATATCGAATCTCCGGCGATTGCAAGTCTAAGAAACGAAATGACAACTTCTCCGCTTTCGGTAAGAAGAAGATCTCGAAGACCGATGGTTCATCCACTCCGGTTGAAACGAAACGTCACTGTCCAGATTCCAGAGACGGTGGCTCCTCCAAACAGATGGTGAAACCGATCGGGCCAGTGCTCCCAGTAAGTCTATTGAAGCCAATGTCAAGGGTCTGTGTCAAAGAGTCGTATGACATCCCAAAACCGCGCTTGGATGCCTTATGTGGTAATGTTTCTCTTTAATTCACATAATTCTTTCACTGATCTCGATACAGTTTTTATTGGATCTGATTTCAGAAATAACTTTGTTGTCTGAGCAATAGAAGTTAAGTAGGTATGAGCAAGGAACAAATCTGTATGTGAAGAATATTGATGATATTGTGAATGATGAGAAGCTCAAGGAGATGTTTGCTGAGTTTGGTGATGTGACCTCGAGCAAGGTTTTTTTTTTTTTAAATTTTAAAACAGATATTTTAATGTTGTAATAAAGACTGAACTAAAGTGTTTTGTTTGTGATCATGTCTAGGTCATGATGAATCCAGAAGGTTTAAACAAAGGATTTGGTTTTGTTTCTTACTCCAAACCTGAAGAAGCTTTAAGAGCTGTAAGTTTCAACTAAATACACAATATGTTACTTATCAACATATACATACTAATAGTACTGATTATGGTTATACAGATGAATGAAATGAATGGGAAGATGATAAGAAGAAAGCCTCTTTACACTGCTTTTTCTCAACGCAAGGAAGAGATGAGGACTCATCTTCAGGTTTTTTAACCACTCTCTCTGAACTATATGAAACTGGTTATAATATTATCCTTATGTTTTATTCAGACCATGCTTTCTCATATGTGACCAAATGCACCAATGTGTGGGCTCCATCATCCTCCAACAGGAGGGCCAGCTGCAGGGCCACACCATCAAATGTACATGGGTCAGAAAGGTCAAGGTATGGTGCCGTCACAGCCTATGGAGTATGGCTACCAACTTCAGTTCATGCCTGGTGTGCGTTCGGGGGCTTGGCCCGGCCAACTTTATGATGCCTTATATTCAGAGTCAAACTCAACCTGGTTCTCGTGTTGGATTCAGGCGTGGTGCTCCTTACATGAAGCAGCACTTCCAGCATCAACAACTGGTATGTAAACTTTAATCCTTATCATCTCTATGGAAAAGGTTGTTTATTATCTTCAACTTGGTTTGTGTGATGGTTGTATTTTGAACTGGCAGATAATGCAGCACAATGGAAGATACATGGGAGGTGTGGGTAAATGTTGAGTCGTGTGGAAGCATCTGCTCCACAAGGAATCATACGATTGGATGCATCTGCAGTCTCTCACAATGCATCTCAAAACCAACAGAGGCCACCTCTCCTCCCTATTTCTAAGCTAACTTCTGCCTTGGCACTAGCTAACCCTGCCAATCACTCACATATTCTTCTGAAAGACCCAAATATGTTTACCGGCCAGATTACCCTAATTACTAATATACTATTTACGGCACTTGAAAGGTGAGCCTACAGATCCAAAACAAGGCTTTCTTGATTTTTTATATCCCCCATGACAAAAAAAAATATTTCTTACAGTAAAAAAATGTACTATATTATCTCTAAAGATATTTCTGCAATATTTTCTCTAAATTGTATGATCATTGTAGGTATAGCTACAGATACCACTGGGAACCAGATTTATTGGGGTCCTTGACACCAAACGCAAAGATTTCAATCGGAGTAGTGGTTAAAGTCCACTGGCAGCAAGATGGGTCGGGATAGATGGCAATAGAACCAGTGCCGTTTAATTTTTTGGTCCGTTAAATATTATAGTTCACATCTTCACATTGAGTTTTGTGATTGTTCGCAATGTATATGCATGTTACTGACACAAGTTCGTGACTGATTTGTTTGCTGACATGTGAGAAATTTTTTTTATGATAGGTTTTGTCTTTCGCAACAGATAAATGAGATAGTTATAGATGTCAAACAATCTAACAAAATAAGCTTAATTCTTTAATTTGATAGTAAGTATAGAAGCTGCATGAAATATTTATGTTTTCCTGGCCAATAGCATCATGTTTTGTTGATATATATATATATATCACATACAATAAATATTTTTTTATTTTTTTGGGTTTTGTTTTACTATTTATTTTAATGCATTTTGTTTTTATATTAATATAAATTAGATAGATCTAAATCAGTCTTAGACAATCACAATTATGAATGAATGCAAAAAACAAATCCTCTCGATAACAAACATTAACAAAAAATAACTAAAGGTAAGAAAAAACATAATGAAATTATTATGTACAATATTTTGTAATTTTGGGAGACTTTTTAGTGGTCACTAGCAATTTAGACTTCGTCTTCTCTCAGATTGTTGATAGACTGACTCATAAGTTATATAATCTAAGTAGTATTAAAATGAGAATATTAACCTTCTTCTGCATAGCGAATTATGACTCTTCTAAGTTATAATCATTTAGTATTGTGGTTAAGATGATTCTGAAATGTGTAGATGATGGAGAAGGACTTCAACTTCTAGGCTATGAAGAAGAGTAAAAAAGTATGAAACACATCATCAATATATTTAAAAAATCATTAGACGAGAACTAGCCGTTGTATTGAGGAATAGCGACTAAACGGATTATCCGGGATTTAGGTGAGGCCTAAATGTTAATGAATTATTGATTTATTTTATATATATATTTTACATTTACATAAGATATTTTAGTTATACAAAACAAAAGCAATTAAACAGATTTGTGAATTAATACTAACATCGTTGCTTAATTTACATACTTAGACTAATTTAGATCTATGTAAACCAATTTTTATCAAGTTAGAACAATTTATACTGATTTGAATGATATAAATTGGTATAAATTGAACTTTTTTAAAAAAATATTTCATGTAGTACCGAATTGCCACCTAGAAAGAGTTATAATTGGGGCAAAGTTATCTCCTACCCCAATACAGAAGATATGAAAAATACACAGCTGTGTTCATGTAAAAAAACATTGATGTGCACACCGAAATAAAGATACACCGAAATAAAGCGGTTCTTAAAAAAAATCTGAAATTACAAATAAATAAAAAATTGTCAAAGGTTTTGTTTTTAGAAAAATATAAATATTATTTATATTCCTTTGTGACCATTGGAAATATGTCACAAAAATTAATATTGTATATACAACTTTCATTATATGATACAAACATATTTTCAAATGTATGAAACAATAAATTTTAATATAATGTAATTTTGAAATTAGAATGACAAACCATTAACCAAAACAACTCTAAATGTTTTTAGTCACCAAAAACAATACAAAAATGCAATTTTTAATTGTTTATATAGATTATTTAGTTTAATTACAGAATATGTAGTCAAATATACTCTATAATAAACTAAACAAAATTATAATAGAGAAAAAAACCGGGCGTAGCCCGGGAAAAGTCCCTAGTTATAGTAAACATGTGATAACATTTAGTGGGGGTTATTGATGGGGGATTTGCCAAAACCAACCTAAAATTTCATTTCAACCCTAAAGGTGTACCCCTTATTGAGTCAAATGCAAAACCAACCTAAAGGGGTTATGAAGTTACTACTTAACCCTTATGACCAAACAAAAAAACAGACAGTTATTTTACGGTTCTGTCCTTTGCAAGTCTACACATAATAGAGAGAAGTCTACACATTTGTAGACCTTCTTAGAAGTCTACTTTGTAGACGTATTCTACAGTCTACATCGTCATTTGATCTTATAATTTAATTTTTAAAATGTATAAAAATAATTTTTGGGAAGTTTTTAAATAAATCATCAATATAAAGATTAGTATGAAATATATAAATTAAAATTTCATATAAGTGAAAAGTTTAATAGAATTTATATTGAATTGGTAACCATGTGAAAGATAATGTGTTATGGTTTCCCAACAAAATGGTATAACATGCTTTGTCTTTGAGGGTTAGATTCATATATTAGGGTTAGATATTTGATTTTAATTTTTTTTTGTTTTTTTGACACACTAATGTTGAGAAGTTTATTTTTTCTATATTTAGATATTTAATATAATAATTAATATATTTTTGATTATCAAATAAATATTTAGGGTATCAGATTTGTGGTTTAGGGTTATAGTAGACTTACAATAAAGTCTACTTACATTTAGGGTTTGCTCAAACAATAAAGCAAAAAAAAAAAAAAAACGGAGTTGTAGACTTACCCGTAAATCTACACACTTATACCAAATTAACCTAACCGGATTTAACCAACTTAGTGTATAGTAGACTTACAGTTAAGTGTACTTATATGTAGACGTCTATTTCAGTCTACGTTAATTTGTGTTTACCGAAATAAATTATTTTAAAATTAAAATTAACTAAGCGGGAAGTGAAAATGAATTTTGGAGCCTATTTTTCCTTATTGGCGCCATTATTTAGGGTATAGTAGACTTACAGTAAAGTCTACGTATATGTAGACGTCTATTTCAGTCTACATTAATTGGTGATTACAAAAAAAAATTATTTTAAAATTAAATTTATTTATTTATGAATTAAAATGTGAATTACAATTTTATCAAAAAAAATATATACTAAGTCTATTAAATATATAATGAAAAAAAATTTGATTATATATTATAAACTATATAAACAATAAAGAAAAATATTATAGTAGACTTCTTTGGAAGTCTACCTAACCTAAAGTTTGACCAAAATAATTTTAACCAAACAAAAATTAAACCAAAGAGTTTTAACCTAATTTTTCTTGACATATAAATACTCTTTCTTACTAAAAAAAAGGGCAAAAAAAACAAGTTGAGCCCACGACACTCTAAAAAGCAACGAACCCTAGTAGACTCCTCGCCGCCGTATCTCGTTTTCTGCTCCGGCGGTTAGTGCTCATCACCGCCACCGGGAGCGGCCCCATTTCTCCTCTCTTTAGGCTCTCTTGCTTTGATTTCGGCAACTTGTCACCGTTTTTAATTTGGTTTCAGATCTGGGTTACGGAGAAATCCGGTGTCTATGGTGTCGGATCTTGTTCGTGTGTTGCTTGGATGGTGAATCGGTGCGTGTTGGGCCTGTCGGATAGGTGCGATGGTCATTAGCTTATCCAGCTTGTTCTGGTTCTGTTGAAGATGGATCTATGGTAGAGCTTCGCAGAAGATCAAAGGTTCTCTTTTTATATGTTCTTGTCTTGTAGAGGTTCTTTTTTCTTGCGTTGTTTCTGATTTGCTTTTTCTTCTTCTTTTGGACAGAACATGTAGCAACGAAAACTGCTGTGCAGATTAGAAGCCATGCTCAGAAATTCTTCTCCAAGGTAACTCTCCTGTCAGACAAGTTTCTGCTTCTTGCGTTTGCCAAAACATAGGTTGCGTACTAGTAGTGAGTGAGTACTAAGTCTATAATATTTAGCTAGAGAAACAATGATATATTAGGCAACACAGAGCACTATATTTAGAGAGTGTAATAGTTTTATGCTTGTATTCAATTTGTTCAGGCTGCTGTTAGTATTGGCATAACAATAGAACATGAGGTATGAGTTTAGTAGTTTAGTGGAGAATTAAGATATAGTGATGTAATTATAAGTGGTGGTTTTGGTTGGTTTTTTAGGTGAGGATTCATAACTTCTTGAAGAGGACTAGGAAGAACGGTGGAGGGAACGTGTCAAGCTTACTCTGCTTCCGGTCAGAACCACTACTAACTACAGGTGCCGGTGTTTTTTATTTAAAGTTATCTAACTTATAACTACTAAACTACTTGACCATAAACAAAATGATAGATGATTATTATGTACCTCACTATTTTCACTGTTATAAATTTAAATATTAGAAAACATATTTTCAGCTTTAGACATCTGGACAGTATATATTCATCATGTGACTCAGTTAATTTAGATATTTAGGTTCGATTTAAATGGTTCTTTGATTTATTTGGATTGAAGAAATTTTACTAAATCTAACTGGTTATTTTGGTTTTTGAGAATTACTGCCAAACTAAACATAATATCTCAGTTAATTTGTTTAATTTCAAGTACGGGCCATTTTGTATAGTGTTATGATACTTATAGTATTATGTTTGTAATTATATTTGAACAGTTTTGTTCGTAAAGTTGGTATTAGATATTATATTTGCCTTATTTTCAATAAATTTGATTAGATATTGATTATATATCGTTAGTAATAAATATATTAACATTTTTTTTAAAGCAAATTTTTATAAAGAACTCTATATTGGCCTTTATTTGGATGCTAATGAATTATTGAACTCTAATATTTTTTTGTAGGAAAAAAATGTCAAAAATAACAAATTGATTTGTTAGAAATATAACCAAAATAAAGGTAAAAAAAGAAATTAAATACAGTAAGACTAGAAAAGATAACTATACCCTCCTTAT
>CAKOAT010052710.1:5598-26737 GCA_932364175.1 Eruca vesicaria subsp. sativa
TGACCGAGTCAACGGTTGACTCGCCGAGTCAACTCGGCCGAGTTGACCGAGTCACCGGCGAGTCACCGGACTCCGGTCACCGGCCGGCGAGAAAGGGCGACGGCTTACCGGCGGTCAACGGCGGCGGCGGCGCGGCGGAGGTGCGGCGGCGGCGGCTTCCCGGCGGCGGTCGGACGGCGGCCGGCTGCGGCGGCTCCGGCGAGGCGACGGTGGCGCGTGGGCTTCACGCGCGGCTGCACCGGCGTCGGACGGTGGCGCGTGGGTCACACGCGCGCGCGGCGGTCGATCTTCGGCGGGCGCGTGACGGCGGCTCCGGTGGCGGATCTCGGCGTTTTCGGGGTCTACGGCTTCGTCTCGACGTGTAGAACACGATGGTGGCCTTGCATTTACGAGATTCTCAACGGTTAGGAAGTTATGGACGTTTTACTAAACGGATCAAAACTAACTTAAAAACGTGGCGGTTTCCGGTGGTTACCTAGGCTGGGGGTCGGCGGTGACGAGCTGGACGGGTACTCTGGTCGTGGTGTCTCTGGTGGCGAGCTCAGGTGACTCCTTCTCTACAAAACCAAATACTCTTTCTCAAGCTCTCTCTCTACACTTTCTCTCTAAACTCTCTCTCTCTCTATTGCATGCAGTTTTCTGAGAAAACAAGGTGAAGAGAATAGCTTTTATAGCTAGTACCATTGGTCAATTCGGATGGGTCTGAGGCTTGGGCCGAAAATGATGAATTTTGTGGGTTTGGGTCTTGACAGCATCATTAACATTGGTTTGCATATTATAAGTGAAAACATTATTGACACATGGATCTTCTGTCACATTTTATTATTTATAAATATTAGAAACTTTATTTGTATTTGTTAGAAACAGAGCAATAAGTATTAGAAAAAAACCTTACGTATAAAGTTAAAACTTAAGCAGAATTTATGATTTGTCTGGAGAAACATAGCTAAATATTTTTCAAAGCTACTAATGTAGATTTTGATGTTTATTAAATCATTTTGGCTGCATATATTAGAGAAAAAAAGACAACGATGTGGAAGCATACAAGCTACTAATATAGATATTGCATACTCCACCTAGGCGATGCGGGCCTTCTTGTCAACTTGGTATATTATGGGGCCATAGTTTATTGTTGATGAGACCACTTGAAGTTGCTTCACGTTCCTAGCAAGAGATTATCTTGCTATTACTGGACGGACAAAGTAGTTTGATTCGGTGATGACGAAAGAGTCTCTATGAGGAGGAGATGAGGAGAGCTGGTGCCCTGGATGAGACTTAACCATCTCACTGGTACTTTAAAATCTCTCTGACTTACCGTCTGGTCGTTCTAACACCTTATTTGCCCATCACAACCGCCTGACAGTAAGTACCCCATTTCATAGTGAATAAAAGTAGAAGATAAAGGAGTGAGAGTAAGCTAGATTAAAGCTGCTGATCCAATAAAAACAAACGGAAGCTATTGGGGGAAAATTGATAATCAATACATGAACAAATGGTTCTTCCTTTAATAAATATTTGGATAAAAAATTTGATAATCAAGAAATGAACAAAATGAAACAGAAGAATTGTGATGATTTTCGATGGATGAGGTCTTACCTTTCCTAATATAAAGCCAATAAACTTATAATGGAACAAAAAAAATCTAATCTATTAAGTATTCTAATACAGACGAAACAAAGATATCAAAAGATCAAAAACAAATGCTGAAGACTAATCAAGGATGAGGAGAGCCTTTGAGTGGTTTTGACCATATTTTCTCCATGAATACTCATTTGCTAGAATATTTTCCATCTTGCTGATAACGGCAGGAACCCTGATCACTCCTTTCACTCTAGATTTCCTTTTTTTCTTTTTCAAATTACAATTTATAAAACAATATGATTTTTTAAATATCTAAGATTTAGATTTTTGATAATAAAGATTAGCTTTGGATATTAGTTACTAACCTTTTCTTGGCACGGAGATGAGTTACATCTATTGGATCTATTTAACACCTCTTGAAAACAGAGGCTGACCAGTCGAACCTGAGACGAAAGGTTAGTGAACACGAACCCTGATGAAGTCTGGTTACTCTTGATGTAACATCTATGAGAAGGTATAAATGACTTCGCCAGGGGAGTTGAAAAAACAGGAGTTAGCCATATTGATAAGGAAGAATGTATTTGCTGTTTAAACATATTGATAAGATGTTTGTAAAAGGAAGAATGATGACCTATTTATACTCCCAGATACACCGAATCTGAATCAAAGCACGCATTCAAAGATACACCGTGATTGATTCAATTAATTGATATTAAAAATTGACTAAGAAATAATCAAGAGCGTTTCAGTGTTGAGATGATACATACGAAGATGATAAGTTGCCGCATGACGAAGGAGGAGACTATTGCAAGAAGTGTAAGGTTTTCTTTCTTCAGGTTATGAGCCTGTAGTAATCAAACGTAGCCCATCCGTTTTGGTAGCCCAAATACATAGCAGATAATTTTCAATCATAAAGTCTAACACACAGAATATATGAAAATTTAACGCATAGTTTTAAGGATAGATACTTGGAGTCTGGAGCACGTTCTCTCTGAACGGAACGAAACGGCAGCGGCAATTGCTGTAAGTGTCACTCGTGATCAAAGCCTGCAGTCCTACATTGCCAGATATGCTCTGGTGTGGCTTCATCATCTTCTCGCTTTGGAGGCTCACTGATAAGGGGTTTGTGTTTTGGCGAGCTATTATCCATTTTTAATGATGTCTAATGACATCCCTTTTTCCTTTTTCTTTTGTTCGTTTTGCTTCCAAGATTGTACTACTGAACTGCCAGTGTTATAAAAAAAAAGTTTTAAAGAGGCAGGACACGTGTCGAAACAGGAGAACTCGACTTTGTGATCTGGCGTCTGACGTAGCATATCTTAGAAGGAGAGAAACATCTCTTTATATAAATAGATTAATTCGTCCATCATAATCTGACCTTTCGAGGAGGTTTTCTTCATGATATTTCGATACAAAAATACAAACTTTATACATGTATCTATTCTACAGTTTCTTAAACTGGACAGTCTACCATTTGTTTATCCAATTATATTTTCCGTCCAGACTTCAAAAACAGTAAAGAGATTTAAAGGGGGGGGGGATTAATGACCTGCTCCAGTGTATTTAGCATTTAAAATAACAATCAATATCCAATCTTTAATATATAGTCCCCTAAAATTCAAGTAATTTCTTAATACGATTTAGGCTTAAAATACACCAAAACAAAATGATGTTTCTGAACGAAAAAATAGATATGATGAGTCAAAAAAATTGTACTCTCTTTGTATCAATTTAAGTGCGTTTAACTTTTAAATTTTTTTATTATATGTGTCATTTTACATTTTTATAACATATTTTAAATGTTTTTCTAGTTTGTACCTATACTTTCAACCCATTAATTAACAAAATAAAAAAATAATGTATTAAATAGATGTAAAAACAAAAATTTAATCATTTTCTTAATTTGTAAACAAAGAGAATAATGAATGATAAACGTAATGGGTGATTCGATCTAGGGTTTTTTATGGCTTTGGAGAGGATTCATGGATGGGATCCAGGAATTCAAGGAGGGGATCTGTTACGGGGGATAACTGATTATGGGGCTACGGTGAGATTTGGCATATTGGGTACCAGATCGATGGAGAATAATTCACTTCGGATTCGTGGTGACAACTTTTGGGATGAAGTAAAAGAAAAATTGGACAGGATTGAGGAAATCTCTCTATTCCAGGATGGTTTGGCTTTGCAATATCAGGGTTTTGCGATTCTCATACCAGAACCTTCCTTAGTTGGAAATGGGGATCAGGATTGGATCCGGTATTATGCTAGCAGGATTACGGTGGGATTCTCTGGCGATTTTGGTTTCTCCAGCATGGGATTCTCCAGTATTTTCACAGAGATATCGATATTAAAGAGATCGTATTTTGGCGTGAGGAAAAGGGCTTCTGTACTCACTATATAAAGGACCTCCTTATCAACAGGCGTATCATCAAGCATTCTCAACTATAACCTTCTCTCTCCTTTTCGAATTCTTTTTTTCTGCTCTTGGTTAGAATGACACAGAGTCAACTTCTCGGAGAAAATGGTGTTGATAAGGTTAGTGAGGGTAACCTTAAGCGTTTGAAGATCTCTGTCCCACATTTCAACAACTCTAAGTTGATCAAGAGATACGCCAAGACCTTGATAGGGAGATGCATTAATCCGGCCGAGCAAAAGGTGGAGTCTTTGCTCATGATGCTTCCGACGATATGGAAGTTGGAAGGCAGGGTCGTTGGCACAGACTTGGGAAGGGGAAGATTTCAGTTTCACTTTGAGAAGGAGGAAGATATTTTGGCTGTGTTAGAATTGCAGACGTAGCACTTTGACTACTGGATGTCTTCTCCGTTTCCTTCTATGATCCCATTTTGGACCAAGGTCGAAGGTGTTCCAGGAGAGTTTTTGTCAGCTGACACTTTCCAGAGCATTGGGGACGCCATTGGAGAGACTATTTATGTTGATCTGGATACAGGGAAGATAAGAGTGGTGCTGGATGGGGCAAAGAGCTGTGCCTTAACAAAACAATAGAGTTCGCTGGTGGCGAGTTCTATGAGAGTGAAGAGGCTTTGGTGACGCTGAAGTATGAGCACTTATTTGGTTATTGTGGTACTTGTCTGAGCCTATGTCACAATAAAGATTTCTGTCCGCTCACTTAACAAGGGTTCGGAGAGAAAGAAAGAGAAAAGGGAGGTATCAAGAGACATGAGTGATGACCGTGCTAGAAGCTATAAGGGGGTGGTTATCAACGGAGATGGAGGATATTCGAATGGTTGCAAGTCTCAAAAGGAATACTATGGTAAGGGAAAGGGGAAAAAGGTTGACGAACAAGATTCCAAATGGGTCAAGGTTCCGGAGAAGGGGCATAAGAGATCATATTCCTCCCGAAGTAATGGCAGAGTTGATGAAGGGACATCAAGACATGGTTATTCACGCAGGGATCAATACATAAATAGTTTTCTAGAGGAGAGACCTCGTTCATCTGGTGCTTCTGGTAGGGAATAAGGGCTAACCAGAAATGAGAGGGATCAAGAGGTGGAAGAAGGAGAAATCAAGACCACCAGGAGCACCCAGAATCGTGTGGATCACCAGATCGAAGCTCCTGCAGAAGAAAAGGCCAATGTCGTACGTGTGTTGTCAGTGGAGGTGGGAAAGGACATAGATTGGTCCAATGATGCTTCACTGGAGGGTCCAGGGAATGGGGAGGAAGTTGGGATGGATATAGAAGGGGAGCGAGAACCACCAGCTGAGATGGAGGGGAAGTTAGGGGAGGAGGAATTTCAAGATCTAACAGATGAGGAGCAGGAAATCGATCAAGCTGAGGCCAGGGTGGAGCCTGAGGATGGTCGATCTTTCGTTTCTGAGGAAGGAATGGAGCGGCCTAAGGGAGGTTTAGAGAAGAAAGGAGGCGCAGGGAAGAGTCTTTTTACTAGCACTGCGGGATGCAACACAAGCAAAAAAATTGTTCAAGCACTTCTCTCACCTCGTAAGAGAGGCGCGTCTAAACAGGGTGCTAAGAAATCTGGATTTCCTAAACACGTGGAAGAGAAGGGTGAAATTTCGTATGGATACCACAATAGAACAACTTGAGCAAATCCAAGAAAACTAAGTTGCTTTATTAAGAATCACTTAAACAATCTCACAAGATCTGTTTAATCCGGTTTACTCAACGTCACAGCTTGACTTGAGACGGACCAATTCTTAATCTACCCAATGTACAGTGGTCGAGACAGACCACACCACTTGCTTACACAGAATCACAGCTTAGAACAATGAAGCTCGATAATCCCAAAAATCCCAAAAGCCGTAACCTAGCTAATGAACTCTATCACCAATATATACTCATGTATCCTAATGTGATAAGCAAAGATTCTCCCAATATCTTCTTGTTTGTTGCCTAACAAACATCCTAGAATCTTGGGCCATTATCTTCCAAACGGCTCCCTTGTATTTCGCTCCATGTGTAACACACTCTCCACTTTGTGTGACACATCAGCCTTACTCTCAAACACACTTGAGCTCACTTGCGTGTAACACAGTCTCCTGTCTGTGTGACACACTAATCGTCACGCCCAGAAACCTGAGCTTACATTCTCCCCCTTTTTATCTTAATGTGACAGCTCAAGCACATGTCATGAAACATGCACACCAAAAAACAGAACCAAGAACACATTCGCATAGAAGCAATCAAAGTCAACCATAACTCAAACGCATTCATTGATAAAGTCTAGATCCTCCAAGGTTACACACCACACTTAGTCCTAGATAGTCTAACTAAACTTAATACTGAAACATAGTTCAACTACATCGAAACCGAAACATTAAACAAGAGAAAGAAAATATCTAGTCTACTCCTCCTCCTCATCATCGCTATCAATGACATGCACTGGCTCCTCTCCAACATACTCTCCCCCTGCTTGAGTGCACCATTAGATAAAACTGTTGTGAAAAAGAAATTGCAGACAAGTAGAACAAAACACTTACTTCGACTGCGGAGCTGGATCGCACAGAGATGATTGATGACCTTTTGAAGATTGTCAACCAGATTGGGTGGTTTGGTAACTCCCCCTATTCCTCCGCCAGCTCTTCCGTCCTTGACAAGAGCAGTGGGATGCCCTGTAAGTTCTTCATCAAGTTCACGACGAGGTACAACCCGCTGAAATTGCAAGAGCTGATAGATGAGGGAAGGAAACCGATTCTCCTCTTAGTGTCATCAGCAGAATGCGCCATATCCATGAGCTGTTCATACGCCAGGATGCCAAAATCAGCTCTCTTGTTGTGATGGAGTGAATAGAGAAACCTAAGACGATCGTGATGCATGCGGGTGTTATCCATTGTTGGCATCCAGTTGGTACAGTAGAGCTTGTACAACAGTTGATTGTCAGCTGTGAGGAGTTTCAAACACATTCCTTCCCATTTTTGATAACGTCCGTCGGTGAGAAACGTAACCATTGTGTCCAGGTTTTCGGAGTACATGTCATAGGATTGATCACCTGGACTGAGAACGCACATGAGATCGATGATAGACCGCAACACCTCATACATTTCTCCACGAACATAGACCGCAACACCTCCTTGAATATCCCTTGCATCTGCTAAGTTCGCCATGAATTCCCAAATCAAATTGGGTACATAGGGTTCGACATCTATAGCTGTGTAAATCATTCTTGAGTGAACCACCACTTCCTTCACAGCATGTAGCTTCTCAACATCGAGAGGGAGAAAATGAAGATCGATGAACTTCTTGTCCGAGAACTTCAAATACCTACAATACCCGGCTTTTGTCACAAATCGTGAGCTGTAGGGATCAGTCGGGGGTTCAAACCACTCAGGGTTTTGGAGCACGGTTTCCGCAAAGGTCCGACGGTCTTCCTCATATCTCGGTTCTTTGGGAAGGAAAGAGATTGCTTCACCTGATCGACGCCTGCTTGATTCACCAGCTTCAGAGCGAAATCTCTTCTTAGGAGTGCCAGAGCTCGGATCGGAGGAAGGAGTTTGTGGAGGGGTGGAGGCTCCTTGGCGAGAGCGATTTCATTGATGCATGTTGAGAGAGATGAAGGTAGAGAGAGTGTAAGGCAGCAATATGACCTAAGAAGAACCAAAAGACAAAAACACAAATACACACTTTTGGCAAGTCCCGGATTCGATCCAGGGTTTTTTATGGCTTTGGAGAGGATTCATGGATGGGATCCGGGAATTCAAGGAGGGGATCTGTTACAGGGGATAACCGATTATGGGGCTACGGTGAGATTTGGCATATTGGGTACAAGATCAATGGAGAATAATTCACTTCGGATTCGTGGTGACAACTTTTAGGATGAAGTAAAAGAAAAATTGGACATGATTGAGGAAATCTCTCTATTCCAGGATGGTTTGGCTTTGCAATATCAGGGTTTTGCGATTCTCATACCAGAACCTTCCTTAGTTGGAAATGGGGATCAGGATCAGATCCGGTATTATGCTAGCAGGGATTACGGTGGGATTCTCTGGCGATTTTGGTTTCTCCAGCATGGGATTCTCCAGTATTTTCACAGAGATATCGGTATTAAAGAGATCGGATTTTGGCGTGAGGAAAAGGGCTTCTGTACTCACTATATAAAGGACCTCCTTATCAACAGGAGTATCATCCAGCATTCTCAACTATAACCTTCTCTCTCCTTTTGGAATTATTTTTTTCTGCTCTTGGTTAGAATGACACAGAGTCAACTTCTCGGAGAAAATGGTGTTGATAAGGTTAGTGAGGGTAACCGGAAGCGTTTGAAGATCTCTGTCCCACATTTCAACAACTCTAAGTTGATCAAGAGATACGCCAAGACCTTGATAGGGAGATGCATTAATCCGGCCGAGCAAAAGGTGGAGTCTTTGCTCATGATGCTTCCGACGATGTGGAAGTTGGAAGGCAGGGTCGTTTGCACAGACTTGGGAAGGGGAAGATTTCAGTTTCACTTTGAGAAGGAGGAAGATATTTTGGCGGTGTTAGAATTGCAGACGTAGCACTTTGACTACTGGATGTCTTCTCCGTTTCCTTCTATGATCCCATTTTGGATCAAGGTCGAAGGTGTTCCAGAAGAGTTTTTGTCAGCTGACACTTTCCAGAGCATTGGGGACGCCATTGGAGAGACTATTTATGTTGATCTGGATACGGGGAAGATAAGAGTGGTGCTGATGGGGCAAAGAGCTGTGCTTTAACACAACAATAGAGTTCGCTGGTGGCGAGTTCTATGAGAGTGAAGAGGCTTTGGTGACGCTGAAGTATGAGCACTTATTTGGTTACTGTGGTACTTGTCTGAGCCTATGTCACAATAAAGATTTCTGTCCGCTCACTTAACAAGGGTTCGGAGAGAAAGAAAGAGAAAAGGGAGGTATCAAGAGACATGAGTGATGACCGTGCTAGAAGCTACAAGGGGGTGGTTATCAACGGAGATGGAGGATATTCGAATGGGTGCAAGTCTCAAAAGGAATACTATGGTAAGGAAAAGGGGAAAAAGGTTGATGAACAAGATTCCAAATGGGTCAAGGTTCCGGAGAAGGGGCATAAGAGATCATATTCCTCCCGAAGTAATGGCAGAGTTGATGAAGGGACATCTAGACATGGTTATTCACGCAGGGATCAATACATAAATAATTTTCCATAGGAGAGACCTCGTTCATCTGGTGCTTCTGGTAGGGAATAAGGGCTCACCAGAAATGAGAGGGATCAAGAGGTGGAAGAAGGAGAAATCAAGAACACCAGGAGCACCCAGAATCGTGTGGATCACTAGATCGAAGCTCCTGCAGAAGAAAAGGACAATGTCGTACGTGTGTTGTCAGTGGAGGTGGGAAAGGACATAGATTGGTCCAATGATGCTTCACTGGAGGGTTCAGGGAATGGGGGGGAAGTTGGGATGGATAGAGAAGGGGAGCAAGAACCACCAGCTGAGATGGAGGGGAAGTTAGGGGAGGATGAATTTCAGGATCTAACAGATGAGGAGCAGGAAATCGATCAAGCTGAGGCCAGGGTGGAGGCTGAGGATGGTCGATCTTTCATTGCTGAGGAAGGAATGGAGCGGCCTAAGGGAGGTTTAGAGAAGAAAGGAGGCGCAGGGAAGAGTCTTATTACTAGCACTGCGGGATGCAACACAAGCAAAAAATTTGTTCAAACACTACTCTCACCTCGTAAGACAGGCGCGTCTAAACAGGGTGCTATGAAATCTGGATTTCCTAAACAGGTGGAAGATAAGGGTGAAATTTCGTATAGATACCACAATAGAAAAACTCGAGCAAATCCAAGAAAACTAATTTGATTTATTAAGAATCACTTAAAAATCTCACAAGATCTGTTTAATCCGGTTTACTCAACGTCACAGCTTGACTTGAGACGGACCAATTCTTAATCTACCCAATGCACAGTGGTCGAGACAGGCCTCACCACTTGCTTACACAGAATCGCAGCTTAGAACACTAAAGCTCGATAATCCCAAAAATCCCAAAAGCCGTAACCTAGCTAATGAACTCTATCACCAATATATACTCATGTATCCTAATGTGATAAGCAAAGATTCTCCCAATATCTTCTTGTTTGTTGCCTAACAAACATCCTAGAATCTTGGGTCATTATCTTCCAAACGGCTCCCTTGTATTTCGCTCCATGTGTAACACACTCTCCACTTTGTGTGACACATCAGCCTTACTCTCAAACACACTTGAGCTCACTTGTGTGTAACACAGTCTCCTGTCTGTGTGAAACACTAATCGTCACGCTCAGAAACCTGAGCTTACATTCTCCCCCTTTTTATCTTATTGTGACAGCTCAAGCACATGTCATGAAACATGCACACCAAAAAACAAAACAAACAAGACATTCGCATAGAAACAATCAAAGTCAACCATAACTCAAACTCATTCATTGATAAAGTCTAGATCATCCAAGGTTACACACCACACTTAGTCCTAGATAGTCCAACTAAAATGAATACTGAAACATAGTTCAACTACATCGAAACCGAAACATTAAACAAGAGAAAGAAAATATCTAGTCTACTCCTCCTCCTCATCATCGCTATCAATGACACGCACTGGCTCCTCTCCAACATACTCTCCCCCTGCTTGAGTGCACCATTAGATAAAACTGTTGTGAAAAAGAAATTGCAGACAAGTAGAACAAAACACTTACTTCGACTGCGGAGCTGGATCGCACGGAGATGATTGATGACCTTTTGAAGATTGTCAACCAGATTGGGTGGTTTGGTAAGTCCCCCTATTCCTCTGCCAGCTTTTCCATCCTTGATAAGAGCAGTGGGATGCCCAGTAAGTTCTTCATCAAGTTCACGACGAGGTACAACCCGCTGAAAGTGCAAGAGCTGATGGATGAGGGAAGGAAAACCGATTCTCCTCTTAGTGTCATCAGCAGAATGCGCCATATCCATGAGCTGTTCATACGCCAGGATGCCAAAATCAGCTCTCTTGTTGTGATGGAGTGAATAGAGAAACCTAAGACGATCGTGATGCATGCGGGTGTTATTCATTGTTGGCATCCAGTTGGTACAGCAGAGCTTGTACAACATTTGATTGTCAGCTGTGAGGAGTTTCGAACACATTCCTTCCCATTTTTGATGACGTCCGTCGTTGAGAAACGTAACCACCATGTCCAGGTTTTCGGAGTACATGTCATAGGATGGATCACCTGGACTGAGAACGCACATGAGATCGATGATGCTAGGTGACACCTCATACATTTCTCCACGAACATAGACCGCAACACGTCCTTGAATATCCCTTGCATCTGCTAAGTTTGCCATGAATTCCCAAATCAAATCGGGTACATAGGGTTCGACATCTATAGCTGCGTAAATCATTCCTGAGTGAACCACCCCTTCCTTCACAGCCTGTAGCTTCTCAACATCGAGAGGGAGAAAATGAGGATCGATGAACTTCTTGTCTGAGAACTTCAAATACCTACAATACCCGGCTTCTTTCACAAATCCTGAGCTGTAGGGATCAGTCGGGGGTTCAAACCACTCAGGGTTTTGGAGCACGGTTTTTGCAAAGGTCCGATGGTCTTCCTCATATCTCGGTTCTTTGGGAAGGAAAGAGATTGCTTCACCTGATCGACGCCTGCTTGATTCACCAGCTTCAGAGCGAAATCTCTTCTTAGGAGTGCCAGAGCTCGGATCGGAGGAAGGAGTTTGTGGAGAGGCGGAGGCTCCTTGGCGAGAGCGAGTTCGTTGATGCATGTTGAGAGAGATGAAGGTAAAGAGAGTGTACGGCGGCGATATGACCTAAGAAGAACCAAAAGACAAAAAGACAAATACACACTTTTGGCAAGGCTCGGATTCGAACTAGGGTTTTTTATGGCTTTGGAGAGGATTCATGGATGGGATCCGGGAATTCAAGGAGGGGATCTGTTACGGGGGATAACTGATTATGGGGCTACGGTGAGATTCGGCAGATTGGGCACCAGATTGATGGAGAATAATTCACTTAGGATTCGTGGTGACAACTTTTGGGATGAAGTAAAAGAAAAATTGGACAGGATTGAGGAAATCTCTCTATTCCAGGATGGTGTGGCTTTGCAATATCAGGGTTTTGCGATTCTCATACCAGAACCTTCCTTAGTTGGAAATGGGGATCAGGATCAGATCCGGTATTATGCTAGCATGGATTACGGTGGGATTCTCTGGCGATTTTGGTTTCTCCAGCTTGGGATTCGCCAGTATTTTCACAGAGATATCGGTATTAAAGAGATCGGATTTTGGCGTGAGGAAAAGGGCTTCTGTACTCACTATATAAAGGACCTCCTTATCAACATGAGTATCATCGAGCATTCTCAACTATAACCTTCTCTCTCCTTCTGGAATTCTTTTTTTCTGCTCTTGGTTAGAATGACACAGAGTCAACTTCTCGGAAAAAATGGTGTTGATAAGGTTAGTGAGGGTAACCGGAAGCGTTTGAAGATCTTTGTCCCACATTTCAACAACTCTAAGTTGATCAAGAGATACGCCAAGACCTTGATAGGGAGATGCATTAATCCGGCCGAGCAAAAGGTGGAGTCTTTGCTCATGATGCTTCCGACGATATGGAAGTTGGAAGACAGCGTCCTTGGCACAGACTTGGGAAGGGGAAGATTTCAGTTTCACTTTGAGAAGGAGGAAGATATTTTGGCGGTGTTAGAATTGCAGACGTAGCACTTTGACTACTGGATGATCTCTTTGGGTATGTGGCAGCATCGAATGTCTTCTCAGTTTCCTTCTACGATCCCATTTTGGATCAAGGTCGAAGGTGTTCCAGGAGATTTTTTGTTAGCTGACACTTTCTAGAGCATTGGGGACGCCATTGGAGAGACTACTTATGTTGATCTAGATACGGGGAAGATAAGAGTGGAGCTTGATGGGGACAAAGAGCTGTGCTTTAACACAACAATAGAGTTCGCTGGTGGCGAGTTCTATGAGAGTGAAGAGGCTTTGGTGACGCTGAAGTATGAGCACTTATTTGGTTACTGTGGTACTTTTCTGAGCCTATGTCACCATAAAGATTTCTGTCCGCTCACTTAACAAGGGTTCGGAGAGAAAGAAAGAGAAAAGGGAGGTATCAAGTGACATGAGTGATGACAATGCTAGAAGCTACAAGGGGGTGGTTATCAACGAAGATGGAGGATATTCTAATGGTGGCAAGTATCAAAAGGAAAACTATGGTTAGGGAAAGGGGAAAATGGTTGATGAACAAGATTCCAAATGGGTCAAGGTTCCGGAGAAGGGGCATAAGAGATCATATTCCTCCCGAAGTACTGGTAGAGTTGATGAAGGGACATCTAGACATGCTTATTCACGCAGGGATCAATACATAAATAATTTTCCAGAGGAGAGACCTCGTTCATCTGGTGCTTCTGGTAGGGAATAAGGGCTCACCAGAAATGAGAGGGATCAAGAGGTGGAAGAAGGAGAAATCAAGACCACCAGGAGAACCCAAGAATCGTGTGGATCACAAGATCGAAGCTCCTGCAGAAGAAAAGGACAATGTCATACATGTGTTGTCAGTGGAGGTGGGAAAGGACATAGATTGGTCCAATGAAGCTTCACTGGAGGGTCCAGGGAATGGGGAGGAAGTTGGGATGGATATAGAAGGGGAGCAAGAACCACCAGCTGAGATGGAGGGGAAGTTAGGGGAGGATGAATTTCACGATCTAACAGATGAGGAGCAGGAAATCGATCAAGCTGAGGCCAGGGTGGAGGTTGAGGATGGTCGATCTTTCGTTGCTGATGAAGGAATGGAGCGGCCTAAGGGAGGTTTAGAGAAGAAAGGAGGCGCAGGGAATAGTCTTTTTACTAGCACTGCGGGATGCAACACAAGCAAAAAATTTGTTCAAGGACTTCACTCACCTCGTAAGAGAGGAGCGTCTAAACAGGTTGCTAAGAAATCTGGATTTCCTAAAAAGGTGGAAGAGAAGGGTGAAATTTCGTATGGATACCACAATAGAACAACTTGAGCAAATCCAAGAAAACTAACTTGCTTTATTAAGAATCACTTAAACAATCTCACAAGATCTGTTTAATCCGGTTTACTCAACGTCACAGCTTGACTTGAGACGGACCAATTCTTAATCTACCCAATGCACAGTGGTCGAGACAGACCTCACCACTTGCTTACACAGAATCGCAGCTTAGAACACTGAAGCTCGATAATCCCAAAAATCCCAAAAGCCGTAACCTAGCTAATGAATTCTATCACCAATATATACTCATGTATCTTAATGTGATAAGCAAAGATTCTCCCAATATCTTCTTGTTTGTTTCCTAACAAACATCCTAGAATCTTGGGTCATTATCTTCCAAACGGCTCCCTTGTATTTCGCTCCATGTGTAACACACTCTCCACTTTGTGTGACACATCAGCCTTACTCTCAAACACACTTGAGCTCACTTGTGTGTAACACAGTCTCCTGTCTGTGTGACACACTAATCGTCACGCTCAGAAACCTGTGCTTACATTCTCCCCCTTTTTATCTTAATGTGACAGCTCAAGCACATGTTATGAAACATGCACACCAAAAAACAAAACCAACAAGACATTCGCATAGAAACAATCAAAGTCAACCATAACTCAAACTCATTCATTAATAAAGTCTAGATCATCCAAGGTTACACACCACACTTAGTCCTAGATAGTCCAACTAAACCGAATACTGAAACATAGTTCAACTACATCGAAACCGAAAAATTAAACAAGAGAAAGAAAATATCTAGTCTACTCCTCCTCCTCATCATCGCTATCAATGACATGCACTGGCTCCTCTCCAACATACTCTCCCCCTGCTTGAGTGCACCATTAGATAAAACTGTTGTGAAAAAGAAATTGCAGACAAGTAGAACAAAACACTTACTTCGACTGCAGAGCTGGATCGCACGGAGATGATTGATGACCTTTTGAAGATTGCCAACCTGATTGGGTGGTTTGGTAACTCCCTCTATTCATCTGCCAGCTTTTCCGTCCTTGACAAGAGCAGTGGGATGCTCAGTAAGTTCTTCATAGTGTTCACGATTAGGTACAACCCGCTGAAAGTGCAAGAGCTGATAGATGAGGGAAGGAAATCCGATTCTCCTCTTAGTGTCATCAGCAGAATGCGCCATATCAATGAGCTGTTCATACGCCAGGATGCCAAAATCAGCTCTCTTGTTGTGATGGAGTTAATAGAGAAAGCTAAGACGATCGGGATACATGCGGGTGTTATTCATTGTTGGCATCCAGTTGGTACAGCAAAGCTTGTACAACACTTGATTGTCAGCTGTGAGGAGTTTCGAACACATTCCTTCCCATTTTTGATGACGTCCGTCGGTGAGAAACGTAACCACCGTGTCCAGGTTTTCGGAGTACATGTCATAGGATGGATCACCTGGACTGAGAACGCACATGAGATCGATGATGCTAGGTGACACCTCATACATTTCTCCACGAACATAGACCGTAACACCTCCTTGAATATCCCTTGCATCTGCTAAGTTCGCCATGAATTCCCAAATCAAATCGGGTACATAGGGTTCGACATCTATAGCTGTGTAAATCATTCCTGAGTGAACCACCACTTCCTTCACAGCCTGTAGCTTCTCAACATAGAGAGGGAGAAAATGAGGATCGATGAACTTCTTGTCCGAGAACTTCAAATACCTACAATACCCGGCTTCTGTCACAAATCGTGAGATGTAGGGATCAGTCGGGGATTCAAACCACTCAGGGTTTTGGAGCACGGTTTCCGCAAAAGTCCGACGGTCTTCCTCATATCTCGGTTCTTTGGGAAGGAAAGAGATTGCTTCACCTGATCGATGCCTGCTTGATTCACCAGCTTCAGAGCGAAATCTCTTCTTAGGAGTGCTAGAGCTCGGATCGGAGGAAGGAGTTTCTGGAGAGGCGAAGGCTCCTTGGCGAGAGCGAGTTCGTTGATGCATGTTGAGAGAGATGAAGGTAGAGAGAGTGTACGGCGGCGATATGACCTAAGAAGAACCAAAAGACAAAAACACAAATACACAATTTTGGCAAGGCCCATTAGTGCACTAGTGACTTTGAGAAATTAAAAACCAACAAAACAGGCCCATTAGTCCTTTTAATCGAGTTCCTTTTAGTCATATTAGTTCCCGTGAGAGACACTCTAAGCAAGACACATTTGACAGGTCATTGAGATCTTCTAGTCTTAATCAAACATGCATATTCTAAGAACCAACTTTATTATAGCACTAACAATTGCAAGATAATCTATTTATATGCTCTTAACTACTGTTCCAACAAGATTGCAAGTTCACATCTACTCTAACACATGTCCAGGTAACCATCAAAAAGAATCGAATAGAAATCAATATAGTAACTCCAATCTGTAGCTATTTCTCAGCTGAGTAGCTGTCACAAACAGATTCCTCTAGCTAGAAGATCAAGCTATCATATCACAAGCTAATCACAACCACACACTTCTGAAACCACTAGTCATGTCAACTGATGTTCACCTCTGCACCTTCAGTGAATCTTTTCATCATTTGCTATCTATATATATTTTATTTATTTAAGCAATAGGAACATATTTCAGTTCCTGCCTGATCAAAATAGTGATCAACACAGACTTAGAGTATGGTAATACCCTAATCCACGATGAGTGCCTATCACTTCACGCCTTTTGAAAGATTTTTCTTCTTGAGTTCAATCCTTCAGAGACAAAAGTCTCTGCCTAATCAAAGCAGTGATCGTCACCAAAAGACAAAGTGTTGTGGCACCCTGATTCAGAACGAGTACTCATCATTTTAGGCCTTACTCCTCCTGTGAAGCCAGGAGTTAATTGTGTAACACACATTAACGGGTGTGTTACACAGAACAAGACTAGTGTTTTCTCCATCCACTCCAGACAGTGATCATCCCTTAGTGTCAAAATGTTATAGCATCCTGATCCAAAGTTAGTGTCCTTCACTATGAGACAGTGTGATCGTGACAGCTTATAAAACAGTATCATGACTCCAAACTAGACAAATTGTTACTATAAGGTTTTAGGGGAGAAGGTACCTTAGACACATGCGATTTTAATATGAACTTACCTTCTCGTCAGAACAGTTTTCTTCATTGCTGAAGATCAACGATTCCAAGAGCTTTTCGGAGACCCAAAAAGCTATTAAAATCAAGAGGCTTTGTGAAAATATCAGCAAGTTGATTCTCAGAAGAAACATGTTCAATGACTACAAGTTTTAACTCAACCAAATCACGAACAAAGTGGTGTCTAAGATCAACATGCTTAGTACGAGAGTGTTGCACAGGATTTTTAGACAAATTTATAGCACTCATGTTATTACAATGGACTAATAAGAGATAAAAATTAATACCATAGTCCACTAGCATTTGTCTCATCCAAAGAAGTTGAGTGCAGCAACTTCCTAAGGCAATGTATTCAGCCTCAGATGTTGAGAGAGAAACACAGTTTTTCTTCTTGCTGTGCCAAGACACCATGTTGTTACCAAGAAAGAAACAACCACCAGAAGTGCTTCTCCGATCATCAACACAACCTGCCCAATCTGCATCACAATATCCTGCAAGGTTCACATTAGTTTCAAAGGTATAATGAAGTCCAAAATCTAGTGTCCCTTTAACATATTTGATGATACGTATTACCGCTTTCAGATGTGACTCTTTAGGAGCTGCCTGGTATCGAGCACAAATTCCGACACTCAGACACAAGTCTGGTCGGCTGGCAGTGAGATAGAGAAGACTACCTATCATTGCTCTGTAGATTTTCTCCTCTACTTTTTCTCCTGCCTCATCACGCGATAGCTTGGTTGTTGTGCTCATAGGAGTCCTAGCGGTCTTGCTGGTTTGCATTCCAAATCTCTTCACAAGGTTCTTAGCATAGGTACTTTGAGAGACAAATATTACATCCTCCATTTGTCTTATCTGCAAGCCAAGGAAATAGTTGAGTTCTCCCACCACACTCATCTCGAATTCTCTTGTCATGGTCTTTACAAACTCATCAACTAAAGCCTTTGAAGTGCTTCCAAAGATGATATCGTCTACATACACTTGCACCACAAAAAGATTGCCTTCATCATGCTGAGTGAATAATGTTTTGTCCACTCCTCCTCTGTTGAAACCTGCTGAGATCAAGAACTGTGCAAGTTGTTCATACCATGCCCTTGGAGCCTGTTTTAGGCCATAGAGTGCCCTTTTTAGACGATACACATGGTCTGGAAAGTGTGGATCCTCAAAGCCTTTAGGTTGTGCCACATAAACTTCCTCTTGAAGTAGTCCGTTGAGAAATGCACTCTTGACATCCATCTGATAAAGTTTGATTCTCAGCTTGCATGCAATCGCAAATAGAAGTCTGATTGACTCAAGACGAGCTACTGGAGCAAATGTCTCATCGAAATCTACTCCCTCAATCTGCGAGTAACCTTGACCAACCAGTCCGGACTTGTTCCTAATCGGATTCCCATTTTCATCAGTCTTGATCTTGTATATCCAGTTGGTTCCAACCACATTTACACCTTCTGGTCTAGGGACTAGATCCCACACTTGCAGTCTCACAAACTGTTCCATCTCCTCGTGCATTGAGGCTGTCCAAAACTCATCCTCTAAGGCTTCTTGCAGATTTTTGGGTTCGGTTTGTGAGATAAAACATTCTTCTTTAGCCATTTCTGCCATGAGACATGCGAGTTTGACCATTTCTTTGAAGTCGATTTGCTTTTTCCTTGTGATGATCCTTGGATCCAGAAACCCTCCAATGACATTATCTGAAGAATGATTCTTGTGTACCTTGACTGGTTCTTGTGACGTTCCTTCTTGTGAATCAGCTTCTTCGTTTAAACCAATCACCCGGTTTTCATCCTCACTGTTGAGTTGTGGTACACACACACTTCGCTGTGTAACACCATCTTGATAAAAACCAACTCTGTCATCAAAGACTACATTCACCTTCTCATCGATTGTCCTTGTCCTTGAGTTATACACCCGGTACGCTGAGCTGTTTGTTGAGTAGCCAAGAAACATTCCAACATCACTCTTGGAGTCGAACTTTCCAAGATGATCTTTGTCGTTTAGAATGTAATAAAGACACCCGAATACATGACAAAATCCAAGGTTTGGGGTTTTTCCTCGGAGTATCTCATAAGGTGTAGTTTTGGTCTTAGGCTTCACGTAGATTATGTTGATAATGTAACATGCCGTGTTAATGGCTTCTGCCCAGAACTTTGATGGAACATGATTCCCGGCTAGCATTGCTCTTGCCATCTCTTGGAGTGTTCGATTCTTGCGTTCCACAACTCCATTTTTCTGTGGTGTTCGTGGTGCAGCATACTGATGTTGAATTCCTTGATCTTGACAAAAACCGGTCAAACTGTTCATTCTGAAATTCCCCTCCATGATCACTTCTAATCTTGATGATTCCTCCTCTTTCTTGTTTGAGTTGAAGTGCTAGAATCCTGAAACTCTCGATTGCATCCGACTTATTTCTCAGAAACCTCACCCATGTAAACCTGGAAAAATCATCAACTAACACAAAAATATATTGCTTTCCAGCAATACTTTCAGGTGAGATAGGACCCATGAGGTCCATATGAATCAGTTCTAGGATAGATTTAGAGTGAATTTGAGATACCTGTTTGTGTTGAACTTTGACTTGTTTACCTTGACAGCAAGCACCACACACAGTGTCAGAATGATCTTCAAGATTTGGAACAACTCGAACTACCTCTGCACGCACGAGTCTTGAGAGGCCATTGATATTCATGTGACCAAGTTTCTTGTGCCAGTCAATCTGCGAGTCTCTTACTGACAGGCATTTGCTCGGTGGCTTCTAAAAGTAGCAGTTTTTGTTTGACCAAAATCCACACATAACAAGGTTCCCTTGAGGATCAACTGCTTGACACTCTCTGTTGTTGAAGATGACTTGCAGACCCTCATCACACAGCTGGCTGATGCTAATAAGATTTGATTTGAGTCCTTCTACAAAGTAGACGTTTCTGAGTCTTGGAAGGTCAGCTCTCTCCATATGACCAACTCCACGGATTCTACCTTCTCCACCATCACCAAATATTACTCTTCCTTCCTTGACAGGTTCCATGATTGTTAAGAACTTCTCATTTCTTGTCATATGCCTCGAGCAACCACTATCGAA
The DNA here is from genome assembly GCA_932364175.1 of Eruca vesicaria subsp. sativa. Lineage (NCBI taxonomy): Eukaryota > Viridiplantae > Streptophyta > Magnoliopsida > Brassicales > Brassicaceae > Eruca > Eruca vesicaria. Next base: position 25,760 of record CAKOAT010052710.1, read on the forward strand.
GTACCATGGTATCTCAATAACAGTGTGTTCTTAAGTGGAGGTGAAGGCAACCTTGGCGAGACTTGAAGTTGGGACACTGTCTTCTTCGAAATACTCCCCAGTTACAACCATATTGCACACAACTTCTTTTCCTGGTCTCTGTTGATAGACTTCTGTCTCAATCACCTTGGCAGGAGTTGGTGTTCTGTTTTTGAAGTTAGGATACAAATCTGTTTTGGCGATCCAAACATGTCCGATCCGGCTTGGTTCAATGAAACATTTGTGGAGTGACCATGCTCGTCGGTATTGAGCTTTTCGAAAATAGCAGTATGCAACCCTATGTCCTTGTTTGCCACAAAAGTGACATCCATTGCGCCTGTGTGGTACCTGTTTTTTCACCATTGTCTCAACTTTCTTCTGGGGTACAGCTTCTTTCTCTAGCTCAGTAGTTGTTTCTGACGCTCCACTTCTAACAAACCTTACATCCGTTACATATTTGCTACTTGAGCCTCGATATCCTTGATAGCCTAAACCCAAGGAAATATTTGGGTTTTCTCCAAGTGAAAGAATGTGGTCCAAAGTATCTGATCCATTGTTGAGCATCCTCATCTTCTTGTAGTTGTCGCTCAATTCTCTTTGCAGTAAGCGACTCTTCTCAAGCTCCTCACTCAGCAGCACCATAGCTTGATCATACTTGGTCTCTAAATTCTTCAAGGAATGGGCCTGATCAGTAACAGTTCTTTCAAGAAGTTGTATATCAGGATTCTTCTCACTTTCCAAGATACCAGCTGCAGTCTTTCTGATACAGCCCAGATGTCAGAGTATGCAAGTGATGGTCGGATGGTCTCAACAAGATGGTGGTGGTCGGATGAACAAGGAACCGGCTAGGCGATATGGCCGGGTGAGAGGGCCGGTTGGTACCTGTTGCAAGGAAGTAGTTTTTATGAGTTTTTCTTTTATAAACTGAAACAAAACAACTTGTAAAAATAAGAACAAATG